>JAZGTK010004859.1:0-23533 GCA_036877625.1 Ambastaia sidthimunki
GTTTAATTGTCTTTGATATAATTTGGTACAGACTTTTCTCTGAAGACACATTGATTGTCTTTCATGGGTGACATGTTGTACTAAGAGCCTCAGTCTATTAGCAAAATTATGGCACTTCTTTTGTATTAGACTCCAAAAGACGCCAGTTCTTGGCAGATGTGTTTTGAATGCTGGATAAAAACAAATTTTTGTTAAGTCATTGCATTCAAATGATCAGATTGAGTATTACAGCCCTTCAAGGCCAGCCTTAGACAATCTCATTGCCTGCATTTAAACAGCAGGCATTCATTGAGTTCAAATGGCACAACACCAAAATATTTTTGAGACTAATAATACAGACATTTTTGAATTTGCTGCTATGGGTTAACAAACCAAACAATCTTTTTTCTTCTTTGTTGGAACATTGTTGAGAATATAATGAAAGCTATACAACTTATCATCAGCATCAGTGCAAACCGCACAAATCATTCACAGATGATCTTTAGGAAAGTTGTTTGTATTGGGAAATATATTATTTGCAAGAGGTTTTCTTCCAAATTGTGTCTGTGCATTGTATAAAGTGAGCAGATATTAGGAGCCCTGGCTTGTGTTCAAACTCTTCTGGTTTCTTTTCTTTGAGAAAGTGGCGCATAAAGATGAATGACCCTGAATATAAAGCTGAGCCAAGTACTGCAAGAATAGCCTTTGGGATCACTATGGTGATTTCCAGATATACTGGGTCAGCCACAAACAAGGAGAAGCTCAAACCACAGACTTAAGCTTGAAAGAATTTGTTTGCTTTTGAGCTTAAATGCTGATTTCAGTTGACTGCCTTGGGTCTCTTGTGATATTTTTACATGTCTACTTTATCATCCATTCACATGCCAGCAAACAAGTTTAGGTTGTAAGAACGTTTCCCTAACATTTCCATTAAGTAGCAGAAACTTTAAGAATGTTATTTTGAAAGTTCTAGGAATGTTTAAAACTTTGTATTTTATTGCTTGGTTATAAGAATAGTAATCAAACATTTTTAATTGTGTGTAAATGCTTTTAAAAACATTCCACTAACTACTTCATAATAACGTTTTTGATTTACATGATACATCATTAAAAAACATTTTACCAATGTTACTGCAAGAATTTTTTGAGAACTTTTATAGGATAGTAGCCAGTATTCAGAAACGTTCCAAGTTAGCTGGGCTGCGGCTATGTTAGGTGGCCACATTTGCAAACCATTTGTTTAAATGTTTAGAAAGAATAAGGGTTGCAAGATTAAAGCTAGGATGTATGTAAGTCTAAGTGTGTTTAATTCTTTATGGCTCTCTCCATCATTTTAACAGGATGTGTTAGGAGATCCTTCACATATATAATCATTAAGCTCCAAACTGAACCAAACCCTGTTTCTATAAATCTTTATTGGGTTTCTCTTAACAAAATACAGGCAGTATAGTTCTTCATTAACATAGTTGAACCTATCTATCGTCTCAGTTGCTATGTTTGTTATAAAACTGTAGTTTTGTGTTGTGGGCTGTTTACGTTTCCCTCGCCAACGTTACTCAAGCATTTGAAGTGAAGCCGTCCAAACTGTGAATGCAAGCTTGCCACACACATTGGGGAATGACTTAATATGACGTATTGCTTTAGATGTGGTACTTGAGGACTAATTCCATCCGTGTGCAGGAATTAGATTTGCTGATTTATAGAGCAGCAGGCTGTGACTTTAGTGAGTTTGCTGAATTATTTCTCACATCGTTTAACCACAGGATGTTTTTTTGGGAACCAATCAGACGGCCAGTTCATTGATCCCTAGAGTGTCGTGCTCTTACATCACCCGGCATAAAAAGTCAACAAGTGCATGTGACAGTGTTTTATAAAGAGAGATGGTGATTTTTATCAATCAGTTTGGATTACGTTTCTGTGTGTTACTTATTAAGAGATTTAACAAAACGTCTCAAAGATTTCACCAGTAAGCTACATTTCCAGTAAGTGAGAGATTTTAATGCTCTCTCTGCAAATTACAAATTAATACGATATCCACGATGGCTGAAATCTCGATGTTTTGATGATAATGAACGTTTTAATGCTGCCATGCTGTTATACCACAGTGTAATATCTCCCACATCACTGAGGCTTAAAGTCAGCCATTAGGAGAAGAGCTGAGGGATTACAAAGTGTTGAGAGCTTTCTGGACTCACTGAGGGGTTCTGCGGCCCACACGAATGTTCTGTATCCTTCCAGCCAAAATGAGGAAAACACAGGTTGGATCGTGAAGGGAAAGATAGAAGAAAGAAATGTAGCTCATATTCAAAAGTAATATAAAGAGAATTGCAAATAGAGAAATAAATCAACCAATACTCTGACTTTAAATGACATGATTTACCAATATATAGTTATATTCAATTTACTGGGTGAACTGTTACAAAACTAGATTCATCTGTGCTTTATTTATCCGATAAGCACTTACTGTGAAGGATAAGCATATGTACAAAAGGAGGTTAACAGATGATATTAATTCGAGCCTCTCCCACCCCTCCCAATCATCAATATTCGTTCTTTCTTTCAGCTTGTTTTCTTGTTATTTGTTTGACATGTTTGTCATACTGTTTCTATGTGCTCATCAAAGGTTCCAATCTGTGTGATTTATTTGCTGAAGATATGCTCAAAACAGCTTTGCCATATTCACTCTGTGTAGACTCCCTGCTCTTCAGTATTTGTGATTTATGTTTTTTTAATCAGCTTAAATTATTTCTGTTGACATTGTTGCATCTGTGTGATTTTCCCACCATATAAATATGCTGAATGCAAGAGTGCATTGAGAACTTTTATTATATAGTCATAGATGTTATTATATATTTATAAAATATATAACAGTAAATTATATATCTATATATTATTATAATTAATAATATATAATTAATAATAATGTATATTATTATATATTTATATAATCAGAATCCGAATATATTTATTATATATTACATATTTATAAGTTTCATTATATTTACATTTGCTCACTATTTATACAATTTGATGCATTTGGTACAGATGTATATGAATACACAAGGATAGTTACCATGACCCCCCTGCTCTCCAGCAGGGAACGTTCTCAGAACATTGGCCAACATTCTCCAAAAGTTCTCTTAAAGTTACCAGAAACCGTCAAACATTTTTAAATGCTACAATATCATCTATCGTAAGAAGTTAGTGGAATAGTTTAAAACATTATACAAATAAAAAATGTTTAAATAACGTTAGTGGAATTAGTAACCATGCAATAACGTTAATGCAGTGTCTAAAAAAACTGGACGTTTTGAATGTTCCTCCAACATTTAAAATAACATTTTTAATGTTTATGTTACTTAATCAAAACGTTAGGGCAACGTTCTTACAACCTAAATTGTTAGCTGGGTCTGCATCTGGGATTGTGTTTGGGTGCTGTGAAACATGTCCAGACCAGAATCCTGACTGATGTGGAAAATTGAGCTCATTTAATCTTTTATTGGCGGAACATCAAGGCTCCTCAACTAGAAGAACATGTCACACATTCTCGGTTATCACCATCCAGGGAGATGAGGAGAGTGTCCATGGTTTGATCTAGTATTTCATGGAAGCTGTTTGGAGGAATCGTGAAAGGATAAAGAATTCATTTCTGTCTTTATCTCCACAAATTCACAGGGCTCCCCCCCGGAGGTGTGTGCAACCCTAGACAGGTGTTCAGTTATCCTGCCTAGGTGTCAGTTTCCATTAGATCTGTCTGTTAAGACTGAAGGAGAGGAAGCCTTTTTTTTATGACTACATAAAGAGTGGAGAAGCTCTGCTATAAATCACTTCTGCCTTCAGATCTTCCACAATCTGCTTCAGACTCCACTCTGCAATTTTCCACTCTCTCTTTTCAACCATTCTGTCATGTACAGTGTAGCCCAGAGATCTGAGACCGCTTTGTTGTGATTGAAACCAAATGTTTATGGTTAAAACCAAATTAAATAGTCAGAATAACAATTTTAGTAAAAATTGAATTAAAAAATGAACAAGAATTCCATGATTGTTTTAGTAGTTGGTACATGCTCGTTTTATGCACATTGTGCCCTCAGGTTGGTATGAACTCCACAAGTTTGTGCAAAATCTGATGGTGCTTGTATCCCAGCATGCTTTGAGAATGTTTTCGTGGAGCATCTGTTTTGTTTTATTTGACCTTTTGTACAATTTATGTTATTCGTTTTTTTCATTTACAGGTATGAATTTGATTTTGCATCCCAGATTTTTAAAGCTTTTTTAAACTTTTGCACCCTACTGTATATCTTGCTGTGTTGTCAAATAGCTGCCAAGCATTTATTTATTACATTGGCACATTTGTTAAACAGACTTTAATATAGTAGTTTCACATCGGTTTGCATTAATTTATATTATATTAAAAACAAGGTTTTTAGGTAAATATTTTAAATATTTTCAGCTTGATGCTCATGAATATTGAGACAATGCACAGACAGAAGAAAATCATTAAAAGCAACTTAATCTGGCAAAAGATTTGCTCCATGCCTCAGCACTCTGGAAAATGAGGCTGGATTTGACAGTTCGCTCAACACCTCAGCCAACTGTGAACAAAAGTCTGTAAACCTTCAGTGTAGATTGGTGTACATGGTCTTTAGCAGGAATTGTACCTGTAAGGTCAAGAAGTCAGATTGTGCCAACCCCCCAAACCCCCCCATGCAACTGCTGTGGGTCATTTAGAAAATGTTGCATAATAACAGCTGGTTCACATTTTGTTCTCACTCACAGTTTATGGTTTAAAACCTGGACCGGCTCAGTGGCTCTGGATCTTCACTGTTAACCCTGACATCATGCTGGCAGCAGTATATAACATCTAAACTCCTGAAGATGACTCATTTATCTTCATCATCTCTCATATATGTGTAGAAGGAGGACCTGGATTTTGTCTCTGAAGATGTTTGAGCTCCTGTTCTTCAGTGTGAGGTGTTTGGCTCTGGGGTTTTGGTTTTGGGGAGGTGCTGGGAATAGTGGAGGAGGATGTATTAGTCGGTGCTTGGCAGAGTCGTGGGGAGACTGTAGTCTGTCTCTCGGGATCGAAGACTTTGCGCTCAATCAGACGAAATGGAGAGATAGAGGTTGAACGAGAGGACACACAGCTGCAGCCCAATCACTGCATCAACACCAAGACATAACTGAAGTCCTCATGCTATTCATTAGACAGCTGGAAAGATCTTGAAGTCTGTTTACAGATGTGACTTCTCTGAGTTGAAGTTTTGATACACAAGAGAATTAAAGACATTTCTTGCACCAGCGTCTTTGCATCACATAAATCTGTTGTTGCATAACAATCAGGATTTTTGTATATGGGTGTGTGGCGTGTTCAGGCTGATGCTAGTCTGTGGTAATTTTTCAAAGATATACGAGTCTTTGAAAAATAAAATCTAGAGCTTGCATTCTTGTGTCATTTTTATATAATACTGTATGATACCGTATGTGTGGATGGCATCCATGTTTTGTCACAGTTTGTATGTAAAAAGTGAAAGAAAATTGTGTTAAGAAACTAATTTGACTGACTTATAAAATGACTTTTATTAGTGTAAATTAAAATACACATTTTATACAAAATGTTAACATTTTTACAGTCAAAACCACACCTCCTCACCTCAGCTGTGAAGTTTAGGGAAGTCTTAGATTGCATTATTTCCATAGTTTCATTATGTAAGGTTGACTTTCATCTTGCAATGAGCCCATTCTCTCTCCCAGCTACTGGGAGAGTTCTCAGAATGTTGGTTAATGTTCTTTACAAGTTCCCTTAAAGTTATCAAAAATGTTCTTGCAGTAAAAGTAGTAGAATGCTTTTTTAATGTTATATATCATATATAATATATTAATACAACATCTAAAAAAACTGATGTTTTGAACATTCTTAGAACATTCTAAATACCATTTTTATTACATTTTTGTTAGCTAATGGGATAAAAATGTTATCTGGGCTCAGCCGTGATAATGTGGCTGTTCTGAACAGATTAAGACAAGACAGAGTTGTTGGTTTTGTTGCTGGTACAGGCCCACTGTCACAATCCATTCTTTTATATCACGGTTTCTGTTTTTATAATCTTCTCTCAGAGATAGATTCCTGCTGTCATAGTCATACAGGAATGATGTTTTTTCCTCCTGTTGTTTTTGGCCAGACACTAAATGTTTGAGACAGCAGACAGATCTTCTGCCACACTGACATGCATTCACAGTTGTGATGAGCCTGGTCTTGCTGGTGCTAATGCCCCAAAGGAGTGATGCTTGCTGAAATCCTCTTCAGAGTAAAAGATATTATTAAAAATTCATGTCAGGACAGTGTAGAACCCAATGAAATACCAAATGTGGAATTTTCTGAAGTCTTGGTATTGTCTTTTTGTTGTTGTTTATCACTGTTTGCTGTTCATATTAGTATTAAATATGAATGCATCTGTCACTCTAATTGATATCTTCTTTGTTTGCCAGATTATTATCGTGCAGATTGCAAAGTTCAGTGTTATTTAATGTTATATTTATAAGATTTTGTCTTCTTAAATTGCTTCAATAAAGATGTTAGTTTTTTGTACATTCTCTACAGGCTTGAATGTAGTTTATCTTATATGCAGCTCGTAGTTCTGAAGTTTCAAAGTAGCTTCACACTGGAGATGAATAAAATATAACCTGTAAAACGTCGTTTGTAATACAGAAATATTATTTATGAGCTGTTTTTATCATCAGTAGTGTGACCCAGTCCGATGGCTGTTATTTATCCACTAACAGGAGGTAAAGCTGTTGAGATTTGTTGGAGGTTGTAAGATGATTTAAAACTCAGTGTCCTGTGCTTTCATGGTCCACACAGTCCGTCCTTCCCCAAGTGAAAGAGATAAAATGTGGTAATAAAAACTGTCTGCCAAAACCTCAGTGAATTCCAGATCAAGGAAAGAATGCAGCAGGAAAAAAGCCACATTTTCTACTCAATAGTTTTTCCCCTCTACTCCATCCTGTCCATTCTCCATGAGTCTTTTATTTTTCTGTGTCACACGTTTGGCAGAAATGAGTGATTTCAACGCTTCAGGCTGTAGAAAAACACAGCAGAGTCTTTTTACACAACTTTGTTTAACTCGAGTTTAACAAACAGCCTCGTCTGTCTTTATCTACTTATATATGTTCCTCCAAACAAAGTTTTTAATCTTTATTTTGTTATATCCATTTTAAAAGCATTGCTTTGTAAAGCACCAGTTATGGCTGTAGGGAAATGTTTTGTTTTGATACAGTGTGTCAAATGGAAATGTCTCATTACAGAGTATCAAGGGCATAACGCAGACTGCTGTTTGTTTGGCTTGTGAAGTACGTCTGCTAATTAGTTTGAGCTGTGAAGGAAAGCTATAGTTCTGCAGATGCGAGATTCGATGCCTGTGCTGGAACAGAACTCACATTTGAAACACAAAAGACGAAGAGCTCTTTGTATTGTTGGTTTCTTTGTCTACTCGCTAATGTATGAACTCATAGATATTTGTGACCCGTGTTGGCAAAATAACTCAGAATGAGCACATGCTAATTATGAGCTAACATGCAAAACAAGTGAAATGTCAATTTTGGTCCAATTGGAGGTTTATACAAAAATTTGTTCATTAAGCTAGCGATCCCAATTCTCTAAATAGCAGTTAAACATCTAAAATCATCTTTATTTGTTTTTCCTTTCTAAATCTTTCCTTTGTTTTAATAATCCATGAAAAATTGTGTTTTTTTCTGCTCTCTTTTCAACAACTAGTGCATCAGACAGGTGGCTCATTTATTTTTTGATTCCAGCAAATCATGCATCATTTTAAGCATCATGTTTTAATGATGAATTTTAAAGTTACAAAAACTCATTTTTGAAAATGTGCTCATTGTGACTCATTTTGCCAGCTTGGATCACATTTCTGGTCTTCCTATCATCTTGAATCATTCTGACAGCTCAGGAAATAACAAGGGATATATTTTTGCTATTTACAGAAATTGCGGTCACTTACTCTGCTTTAAATTTCATGCAGACTTCTCTAATCATGAGCAATGGCTTATGATTATTATAGACCTCTTGCATGTATTAGTCACTCTAGGTCAATCCTGTTGTGAAGCCTGAGATTCGTTCAGCCATTGTGAGGGTCATTCTTATCAAACCCAAACACAACTCTGCTTGCTGTGCAGTTCAGAATTCAGTATTGCCTTACAAACTATCCAGTTCTAGAATGTTCTAAAACGACTACCCAGCTAACAGTGAACATTCTCAAAACATTGGCTAACTCAAATTTATTTAAAATGTTTTTGAAGTAAGATTATTAGAACATTTTTTTAAAATATTATATATCATGTATTAAAAACTTCATTCCTAAATTGTTAATGGAACATTTAAAAGTTACAGAATTAAACAATAATAATAATTTTCCCATAACTAAGCAATATTGTTAATACAACATCTAAAAAAAACGGACGTTTTGAAAGTTCTTAGAACATACAACATATAATTTTTTACATTTTTGTTACTTTAGGAAATGTAGGGAAAAGTTCTTACAACCTAAAACCGTTAGCTGGGTAGCCAGATTTTTCCTGTCTGTCATTATAATAGCAGGAGATTGAGTCATCCTGGCAAGTCTGAATCTGAAACTTACCTGTGCTTACAGAACTAACACACGTGTGAGACACAGAGCTCAGTGATTCCACCATAAATATTTAGAATTGTTTATAGAGGCTCACAGCAGATTTCTCTGTGTTTCTGAAGCCATTTATCTGTCAGAACCGGACACAGGTTGAGACATCTTGATTTCTCCTCTCTCCCCCATCATGGCCATTAGCTTGTTGTGTTAAAGCAATAAGCTCAAGTGATTGCTTTTCAATGTGTCATCAGTTTATTTTGCAGGTATGTGGTCGAGAAAGCAATAATTCATAATGGAGACTTTATATATATAATTTTTGCTCAATTTGGGAAGTTTAAACACTTTTAAAAAGATACATGGAAGTAAAACTCATTAATCTTGCATTTACACATTATTAATCATGATCTACTGTTGTGTATTTATTTTATTTCATAGCTTACATTTGGGAATAGTTATAGAAATATATAGTTATATGCATTATAATATATAGTTATATGCATTAAGGTTCTGTATGCGTGACTGATTTCTTTTGATAGACATTGGGGAGAGTGACCTCAAGAAGTGACCAACCCAGACTCAGTTATACTCTCTCTATACCTGCATCATGACTTAGCCTAAAGCAGCAACGTGCAGCACTATAATCTTAAATTTGTGCATTAATCTGCCATCAGTACAGAAGAGTGTTCTGTTAGTTCAGCTGCTTTGGAAGCTCTTTCTCCCAATCCTCCCCAAATCTCATTGTTCTGACATAAATCCTTTCAGTGTTGCAATGAAACATTACTGGCATTAAACACTGAAGGGCTGACGTGGAGCTCTTTTAAGTGGCCGTTACTCTCAGTGCGTTCAGTAAGGTCAGGCATGCAGATGAGTGTTGGAGGGTGTCTGCGGTAACATCTGCAAAGCAGCCACACTTTTTTCTCACAACAGCAGCTGCGTCTGTCTGCCAGTCCTGACATTACTCTCAGAACAGAGCTGTGACTTATTTACTCAGATCCTCTCACATACAGTTTGATCATCTGTAGCTGTTACTTGTACTTATTTGTAATTTGTTTTTAATGTATCTGTAGCTTAACTGGTAGAGAATGTCATTAGCAACTGCTAGGTCATGGGTATATGTTAAACATCTATGAAATGCAAAACAAATAAATACAAGTAATAAAGTACAAGTAATATATGGCATTGCATACTATAGTTTACACAAGCTTATTTTTTCACAATATGTTCAATTCAATTTATTCACGCTTTTCACAATTTTGTATTGTTGCAAAGTAGCTTTACAAAAACATGTTTTAGAAAAACTAGTTAAGAGGTAAAGAAATAAGGAAAACAGAAAAGATAAAAAACAGGAAAATTATAAAATACATGAAATACAGGCTATATTACTATGACAAGGAGCAGCAGGCAGTATTAAAACATGGCCATGAGTTTGATGGATTCAAAACACTTAGGAAATAAAATAATCTGGGGTTGGAACAACATAAGGTGAGTAAATGAAATTTTTGCCTAAACTTCTTTAAATTGCGCTTAAAAATGTGTTTTCTGTTCCACTGTGACTGCAATGGGAAAAATAAACATTTACAGACCGCATGAAGCGAGACTTTTTCTCCTGTAGACAGCAGGTTGGTTGAGTAAAACACGTTTCTTTTTCTTGGCTACACATCTCACTGTGAGTATGATCATTTTTCCAATAGGATAATAATGCTGTACAGTGGATGTGACATTGTTGATCTTTCCTTGCGTTTATTCCTGAATGAATTAAATTAAAATGCATCATTCCCATTCCCAGTTTTCATTTTTGCATTTAATTTTAAAGTCTGTAAGTCTTTGCGGGACATGATGGTAATTGCCATGTTAAATTGTGCACAGTGCAGATATTAGTTTCCCCAAAGACTTTAAGCTGAATCTGTGACTTTTGCCTCTCTACCGCCATCTCTGTCTGAAACATAAAATTGCAGGTTACTTGCGAAGTTATTTTTCTTAACGTGTCTAACAAGTTCAAATACTAAACAATTGCTGTAAGAACAAGCGCTGAATGATCTACAGTACCGAGACATACGATTTATTAGCCGGATCTTCTTCTTTCTGTTTAAAGACGGATATTCTCCGTGAAAATGGACCTGACAGCTCGAATTATAAATCATTATTGTAAGCTTACCATTGCGAAACAAGCAGATTGTGTTCTGATCTGTCATGTACTTGCTCAATAACTCATTTTTATTCATTTTTAACAAAAAAAGTTACTGATTGCAGCTTTAAATGACTGAAAATGAAGTCAAATCTGGTTCTCTGAATGACTTTAATCCTAATAAAAACTGAACTCTGAAACATGATAGTGGCCTGTTATTAAAGTGTTGTTCAAGGATTAGGAAGAAACGTCATTATCGATAACTTGCGATTTCAGCTAAGCAGAGCAACCCTGCAGTTGGAGCCAGTTTTAGTCATGGTCCTCAGACACATTTTATTGCGATAAGAGTATTTTGTTCTGCGTTCCTTGACTTGTTTTGGCAAACTATGTGTTTTTGTGTTAATTTTCTGTTCACTCCTCCAAGCTGCCAAGTTTGGGATGATCTCATACTGTGAGAGAAGCAAAGCTGTATTTTTACCCTTCTGGGCTCCTGCGGAGTGCAGGCGGGCGAGATGAAGGGGGAGAGATAGAAAGACAGATTAAATTGTGTGGCATAATAGTCACAGACTCAAGGTGGACAGCTGTGTTATGGGAGAGGAGGGACTGGAGTGGAAAACTCATTGGAGTAGAACAGTAGATGACACAGGACAGACAAAAGTGTGTTTGTTGTTCAACACAGTGATGAGATCAATTAAAAAAAGCAACAGGATTATTTAAATTCAATTCAATTTTATTTATATATCACTTTTTACAATATTACATTGCTTCAAAGCAGCTTAACACATACTACTGAGATATAGATATATATAAATATATGAACACCATAGCTGTGAACCTAAACAACATGGGCATTATTTTAAACAGCTTTTACTAAGTCTTTTATAAATATTATACCTGTGATGTACACTTTCCACAGCTACTTCCACGTCCTTAAAAAATAAGGGGCTTCACGATGCTACAGAAGAACTATTTTTGGCTATATGTTTTTCTAAAAAAACTTTAACATGCATAGAACCATTCTCTTTCACAGACAGAACCAGTCTGTTTCACAAATAAAATCATTCTGTTTTACAAAAGGTTCTTTGTAGTGAAGAAAGATTCTTTAGACTATGGAACTGTAAGAAAAAAAGTTTCTTTTAAGAACCTTTGACTAAACTGTTCATTGGGGAACCAAAAATAGTTCTTCAATGACTTTGCTGTGAGGAACCTTTTGAGTTAAGAGTGTATAATAAATTCTGATTGGCAGAAAACTGTGGAAATGCATCAAGCACACAGAGGCTACTGTTATGAAAAGCTTTTTCCACTGTTGTGGGTCCAAAACACCAGGACCAACCAAAGGCCAATAAATGGATTAAAGCATGCAGAGGGAGCGTTCTGATCTTGTTAACAATACTTATTTGCTTGGCTGGCTAATGTACACTGAGCCCAACCGTAACGTGATTTAAGGCTTTGAGGAGAACTAGACTTCTGTTCTACACACCATAACGGACTTAATGGATTAACCACACCTGTGTATGGAAGACAGAGTTCATACATGCATTCACGGTTCATTTAAAAGGAGTGCCACTGAATAGGTCTGGGTCTTTATTCCTGTGGAGGAAAAAAAGCATGACCCACTAAAAAGAGAATGTTATTGAATACTCTTCAAGCTATTGTGGCTTCTCAGCTTACAGTGCAAAACAAAAAGGTCTGCTATCATCTGTCCTGTCATATACATTATCAGCTAAGGCTGGGTCACTTATAGTGGTACATACAGTTTAAGGTGGAAATGTCTGTTTTGCTCAGTCTTGCATTTCTGAACAATTCAAGCTGTTTAATGGCAATTTTAAAGGCCAGCACCAGTTCACACATGCTACAATATCTTGCGGTATAAATCTGTGTTGTAGTGACTTTGAACATAAATAGTTGTAAACATGTCTGTGAAGGAAACCTGTTGTACTTGTAACAATCTGGACAGAACATTGGCTCCATTGTACATGTTTTCCCAAAGTCTCTCCAATGGCAAATTGTCTAGTGTTGCTGTAGTAAAGTAAAAGCTTTTTGTGTTATGTGTTAAAAAACTCCAAAGAAGAGAGGACAGGAGTCAGTTGTTCTGAAAAAAGACACCCTTGTGAATAGAGACAAGGCCACAGAGGCACAGAACTTCAGCTGGAGGTGACAAAAGAACTGCACTGGAGGAATGGACACACTTTCAAAGGCCCCTCCTCATGGTGAACCCCCAGCCGCACCTCCCTGCACGAGGCATGAAGCCAGGACAGGTCAAGAACAAGAGTCTCACTGTAAAGAGATCTGGGGATTGTCCAAGGTAGCAGATTCCGGTTGAGTGAATGAGCTTTGAGCTGCATTTAGAATATACTAACCCCTTATCACTAACTGTGAAAGAACACAGCAAATATCAGTGACTTGTAAGTTAGAATATCCACTCTAGTCTCCAGTGGCCTGTGATGTTAAATAAGATATAAGTCTAGAACCGTCTGAAAGAAAACCAAGAAAGATGAGGCAGGAAACTGATAATGAGAGCAGCCGGTCAGTGCCAACACACAAAATCTTGCTCACCCACCGTGACACTGTGTGTAGTAAATGATACCATCACTGGACCGTGTTTTGCTGTGATATTAGACATTTACACTCTCCTAGAACCACTATAAGACAAAACATACCTTATAAAACTGAGGGACCCGTGCTCAGCCCTAGGGAATTATAGGAAGAAATTTTGATTTTAGTTAATTTGTCTTGGAAATGAAAGTGTAGTACTACACCAACTGTAACATCAGCTCTAAGACAGACATGTTGGATTTTGATTATGTGGCTTGTTTAGTTAAGCAAAAGTAACAATTTGATACGCTTCTCGTTATGTACTTAGGCAAAAGAAACTTGGCAATCAAATATCGTTTTTTAAACCTTTGCTTTAACCCCAAAACCAAAAGGTTAGAGACAGCATGGAATTTTTATGCAGGCTGTTTAAAGCTGTATTTCAAGGATAAAAGATTGTAGTTCTGTGTAATGCATTTGAGAAATGGAAATTTTTGGACATTGAGGCTTCCAAAGAAAGAAAGTGTGAAAGTGTTCTGTGCAGGTTAGGACAAGTGGTGTTAGTGTCTGAGGAAGATCAAGGTCAGAAGGTCACATACAAGCCTGCTCTATGGCTCAAGACGCCATCACAATTTCAACACACCCAAGTATTTCTGGAATGTGTCCTGCCATAAGATCAACCTAGCAACAATAGGTCATTTTAACCCATTATGGGTTAGTTTACTTATACCTAAAGGTAGATTGAGGGAGACAAAATATTGTGTGTATAAGGACAAATAGAGTTAAAAGTTAAAAGAGATCCCAAAACTATCTATACAACTGTTTTTACTCTCTTGAGTGGCATAATACATCCAGTGTAATTGAACTGAATTGGAAAGGAATCCATAACCTTAAGACATGTTTGCCTCGACTCCCACTTTCTGACAGACAGTTTAATAACACCTGTCAGAATAATTTAATCTCATAAAGTGTGTGCCAAGACATGCTCAAAGTAAATGCTCTGTTGGCAAACTGCTTTATCTTGTAAAGGTGGAGTAAAGAAGTACTGACGACCGATTACACCGTTCATACACATAAATGTTGCCTTTGGACCATCTTTTTGTATTTCGTATCCAGTGGCACTAGGACCAAGCGGAGAGGGGCAACATTGCGCTTCGCTTATTTGGTTTATGCGACCTCTTTTGGTTTTGCTCTAGTGCTGTCGCCGTTCAGTTGAGGGCAAGTGATGTCAGTCTGATATGTTGAAACAGCTTCCTTAAAACATTCTGAAGAAAAGTCAGGAGGTTAAAACAATTGTGTCGTTTTTAGGGGACCTGTCACGCACTCCAGCAAAGACCTTTACGGACGAGATGGGAGTAAACCTGGAGTCAGCGACACCCGGTGAACTTCGAGTAGAGGAAACTGCGATGTGGATTTAAACAAGTCTTCTGCATTAAACAGCTTAAAGTTAAGTATACTGCATATATAACTGATTTGATCTGATGAAGTTTATAGGCTGTTTGCTATCAGAGAGGCGCGCGTAAAGCTCTGGCGCACGTGTCAAACAGTGGCGCTCATGTTTACTTATAATATAGATGTGATAATATCGAGATGTTTCCAAACATTACAAAACAAAAATGGTAAATACTTAATGCACGGACACCATTCCCGAAGGAAAACTCTCCCCTAGTTGCCATTTGCGCAAGTACACAGACTGGTTTGAATAGGCGCAATGGGAAAGTGAGGGTAGGTAAACATTGTTTGTATTCCTTGAGTTTAACAACTACGCAGGGCGTGAGGAGGGTTTGTTGGACATGTATTTATGATGTGAGAAACAACAGAATATACAATGTTGGGGGGTTTTCGGGACAAAGAGATGTTCAGGGAAACAGGTTGCGCGCAGGGAATTCCCAGGTGTTACACATGGATGTCCGTGATAAATTGGGGGAAAAAACAACGTTAACTTATAATTTAGAGTTATTTCCTGTGCATTACGTACATGCAAAACAATGAGACATAATTCTTACATAAAGTAGATGCTGTTAATGAATTAAGCGTAAATATTTAGCTCCAGTGACCTGCTACTGTCTATAGGTTTCTGGCGCTGTCTTTAGATTTTGAGGTATTACTCGTGTTATAGACCTAAACTCACGCACCGCACGTACTGATGCACATGATAAAACAAACAAAAATGGTTACTATAATTAAACCATGACAACTGTACATTAGCCGTGGTTTTGGTAGAGTAATCATAGTTAACCTTGGTATTTTGTGGTAATACAAATGGTAATCAGTTCGCCAAACTTTTACTACACTTTTACTATAAGAAACCTATGGTTCATTTTCAAAGGGGAGACTGGCACTATACAAATTTGTCTTGGTTATCACATAACTGAACGTTTTTTTAGTCCTTTTTAACACATTTTTGTGTTCACCAGGCTGCATTGTAAACTGAAATATATGACACTTACTCCAAATCAAGTCTTTGTTGATGAACCTAATTTGTTGAAAATTAATCCCTTACATTTATGCATGTGACAGACATTTTTCTCCAATGTCTGTATGTTGCCCACTTTAATTTAATGCTTTTTTTTTTGCTTTTAGGTAGCACGCAACTCAGCCATGGTGCCCAACCGGAGATCAGGTCTGGTCCATCCTTGCTGTATCAGCTTGCTTTTCTTGCTACTTCTCCCCATCTCTGTCTCAGTGAGAGAACCTCACCACCAGGTTCACGCCCACCTCCCCTCACTTAAACCTCAAGCCACTCTACCGCTGTCACGCTCCTACTTCAGTGCTAAAGCTCAGCTGGACCTCACGACCCATTGCAATGAAAGCTGCTACCACAGGGGAGAAGACACAGACAAAGAGCAGCTAACTGAGCAGCTGGCATTTGAAACGCTTTATGCAGACGGCTCTCGTACCTTAACCACTGTTGACTTGGAGGAAAATGACTATGACAGTACTGTCCATCCTGAACTTCCAGTCAGGCTGCCCAAAGTTACACCTCCTCATCGCAAGAGGCTAAAGCGGCAGATCTACGGTTCTGATGGGCGCTTTAATATTCGTGGTGACCACTTCCTGCTGGACTATCCGTTCTCCACAGCCGTCCGCATCTCCACTGGCTGCACCGGAGTTCTGGTGTCTCAGCAACACGTCCTGACCGCAGCTCACTGCGTGCATGATGGGAAAGATTATGTCAAAGGAGCGAGGAAACTTAGGGTGGGCTTTTTGATCCCCCCTTTTGTTAATGGCACAAGGTCAGGTCAGGCACCTGTTAAGAAACCTTTGGTGCGTTGGGTGAGAGTTAAACGTACCCGGGTACCTAAAGGCTGGATTCAAGGTCCACCAGAGGTCAGCATGGATTTTGACTATGCACTGCTAGAGCTGCGTTGGCCTCACAGACGACCTTTCATGCGACTGGCTGTGGCACCTTCCTCAGACAATTTGGCTGGTAAACGCATCCACTTTTCTGGATTTGACAGCGACAGGCCCGGGGAGCTTGTGTACCGCTTCTGTCCGGTGGAGGATGAGTCCAACGATCTGATCTACCAGCACTGTGACGCCCGCCCGGGTGCGAGTGGTTCTGGAGTTTATGGACGTGTGTGGGACAACGCTTTAGAGCGCTGGGAGCGTAAAGTCATCGGAATTTTCTCTGGACACCAGTGGCTGGAAATCAACGGCGAGAACCGTGACTACAACGTGGCTGTTCGCTTTACTCCTCTTAAGTTTGCTCAGATATGTTTCTGGGTTCATGGAAATAAGGTGGACTGTAGTCAGGACTGAATAGGTGAGGTGAAAATAGATGCAACAGAATGTAATAGTGATACATGAGTGGACAATACGATTTGCCTGATTTTTGGAACCTGCACTTTACGGTCAGTTTTTAATGGGTGTGGCTACTGATTTTGAGTTTTTGACGCTTGTAGATCATCACCCGCAGGCTTTAATCATTCTTAAATCATTCACATGGGTTGAGCTGGAACTTTATTTAACCACTGTCTGTATTTTTTGCTCAGTGCACTGCCAACGTTATACATAGTTTTAGACTCCAGGCCAACAAGAGTGGATTATATCAGGTCTTTGCCAACTTTAAATAGATGTCTGAGCTCAGTTAGATGCTCCTCTCGACAGGCTTGCTTTGCTTAAGTTACACATTACAGAAGCTTCTTGCTGTTTTTTTTGCACTTTCAGAGCATAGAATTAGAATGGAGCCAAGTTATGTAAGTCTGTGAGTCTTACCATGTCATATCTCATGACTAATCCCCTTGGACTTAACACAGGCATAACACAAAAATGTGTGTATTTTGTGACTAAATGTAGAGTCAAAAGGGGCTAAGCTTCCTTCCTGTTTCTCTCTTAACATCTGTTTGGTTTCATAGCAATGCTTTCTGAAATATGATTACCAAAATAAAACATTACTGGGGGATGCATGTGTATGGAATTGGAGCAATGGTTAATTGATAGAGTAAAAATATAGTACAGAGTTTTATTATAAATAAAGCACAGATGCAATTTTTTATTCTGTGCATACAGCCTCATTTATAAGTCATGACTACAGTTCCCTTTTCTATGGTTGCAAAATCAAGAAAAAGATGTCACAATTGTAAAATTACATTATTTTTTGGAAAACTGGGATTTTTTTAATGAATTGAAAGACTGCACAATAACTGAAATTAAAGGTTGTGGGGTAAATGTTAAATATAATATTTTAAAGAAGCTTTTATTTTAATAAACTAAAATGTCTCTTGTGTCTCAGTGTCGATTTTTATACGGACCAACACTTTATAAAGGGTTCTGATACTTGTCACTGGTTTCACACGTGTATTTAAAAATTATGAACACTCAAACCTTAAACGTTGTACAAATAGTATAACTAACTACTTTCAGTGCCATGAAGTCCATTTTTACATACATAAACATTTCTTATGAATATTGGTCATTGTAGACACACTACTTAACAAAAATGTTTGGTAGTATTTGTCGGTGTCAGTTTGCTTGTTACTCTTTTTTTTAACAAAAATTACAAGCTGGTAAAGGTTTATTAGTTTTTATTAGGTTTATCAGCAGAGGAAAGTTGAAGGTTATTTTTCTCCACAGCTTTTGTTCACGAAACTTTACTGCCCTCCACTGGCTGGTAACCGCAAATCTTTCATTGAACGCGTCACAACATGGCTGAGTGGTTAACAGCGTTGGTCAGAAACAACTAGTACGACGCTACTATGTAACAAAAGGCCGTTTTTAACCTTTCGTTAGTATTGGCACAACGTTATATTCAATGTTGCGTTAACCGGAATGTTTTGACTGGTGGGTATAACCAGTCTGAGTCATTAAACCACATCATGATTTCTAAACAACCCGTGCTTTTGGTGGAAACCAAAGAGAGGTTGGTATATGACCAGCTGAACGGCATAACCAGGCTGGTTAAAAGCCCCGGTTACCATTCATCAGCAAACATTTTGACTCTCTCTTTAAACCTAACCGTTTCAGTAGCCTTCAAAGTGGTTTACACCTTACCACTAACAAGCTAGTTTGACCAACTAGTAGTTTAACACAACACACATTAAGTCCTCTTAGCTGGGTGTTGTGGATTATAGCGTAAACTCATACAATTGATGACACAAATTAATCATACTATGCAGTGCTAAAACTAAGGATTTTAAATGAATAATCTTGAAACTCAGAACATCCACTCATCAAATCCAGGGAGGACAAAGCAATCAGACTCTTTTTTTTTTGGATCCATTTGAAACTTTATGAATAATGCAAACTGTCACATATTAGTGCATTACCATGCCGAACACTGAAAACAAATGCAAACATCCAAACAATTGAGCAAATATCTATAAATCAATATTAAACGATCAATTCATGTGGATTAGCATTTAAGCACACAAGCAGGTCAAAAACAATTGACAATATGAAGAATCAAACAGTTGTAAACAGCAAAGTTGTTTAGTGCTTTTTTTATTAGAGATAAGGAGACGATACAAAACATCCATTGACCAATATCCATCGAAGCTCTGTACACAGGCTGCCCAAATATATCGCTCCCCATCTGTCCTCATCCATGCCCTTCACTCATTCCAATTCATCCACAGACTGCCCACTAGGTCCCAGACTTAACAGGTAAAAGGAATGTGTTCAATTTGACACCATTGCCATGGTTTTCAATTACATTTGGAAATGAATAAATTGGATGGAGTTTCATTAAAACAACTTGGGGGTTCAAAATAAAACGGAGGGGAGGGGGGGTTTAACTGTTCCCAGAATGGTCCAATACATTGTGTGATTTTGGAATAAATTGTTTTGTACAACACCTATTCTCAACAACACACATACTTAGAAACTTAACTAGAAATTTGGCAAAAAAAAATTGCAAAACAAACAGAATGTAGCAGGACAAGCTGAATACAACTGCTGTCTTTCTTCAGCAATCTAATGGAACCCAGAAAGAATGAAAACCTGTTCTTACACATTTAGTTATATTACTTTGTTTTTTATAATCATCCTTCTCTCTTTGTCTTAAGATTTTTCTGTGTTTTTGTTCATTTTATGTGTGAACTGGAATGACAGCCTACATCTTTCTGCATGTGTGGAGTTTGGAAACTGTCACTTTTGCCCAACCCTCCCCACCCACATTAACCCACCCTGTGGCCCCACAACAGTCGTGCTGGCCCATCTGCCCCACCTATGTTGGAATGAACAGCTAACCCCTGAAACGTGTCGGCCTCAATCACACAGAGGCAACCCCTCGAGAGTGATCACTGACGATCCCCCAAGTTTCTCAGCGAGGGTCTTTCGGTCCTTGATATCTTCCAAACCGTTCACTTGCCACTCATGCTTAATACCTGTAGAACAGACCAAAAAAATAAGTTACAACGACCTCATTAAAAAAAATATTTGAAAAACACTTAAAATCTTTTTAGTGACATCATTACCTGTGAACTTCTTCTTAATGGCATCCTTGGAACTGGCGTAGATCATCTTGCTCTTTAGTGGGGCACCATCAGGGGCCCTGAATGATACAACAGAAATTACTACTGCATTCTGGATTGGTCTTTATTACCTAATTGACTCTCACTTTTAAGCAGTCCAGTTAGTGAGGCAAACAGTCAAATCAATTACTTACCAGAAAATGAAAACCAGGTCTTCCTTCTTGGTCTCTTTAGTCTCATATGTGGCATCATACAGAGCATAGCGGCAGTCCTGAGGAGGAAGCATCTTGACAAACTTAAGGTAGGGATCTCCTTCATCGCCCTGCAGGATCTCCTGGCCCTCCTCCATAATGATCTGCTTATTGTCCTCACTCAGGCAGAAGAGAACAGCCTTCTTTCTCTTCCTCCTCTCCTCCTCATTGGCCTGAGCCTTACGGACCTTCATTTCATTGAAGATCGTCAGCACATTCTCGTCCACTGTAACTCCAGAGGCCTGCGGGCACACAGACACACAGGATTATGGTCACATGGCCAGCTAGTGGTTTCTTTCAAACAGAGGGAAGTGAGCGAGCTGATGAGCAAGTATGCATGAATGTGCGGGTTGAATGAGTCAATGGGACTTGGCGACAAAGTCTTTTCTGTTACACTGACTGCCCTTGAGGCAAAAGTGGTTATGTCTGCAAGTTTAATACTGCAACTGCAAGTAAAGGACCAGAAAACACTGACATAGAAGAAATGGACTTGCACATTAAGGACACTGGAAAGAAATCAGTTCAAGTGGAGGGCTGATAAGGCAAAGAACATAATATTCTGGGGGAGAAATACTGTAAGAATTGATTTTCATTAATAGTAGCAGTAATCAAAAACGAGCTGATTTTTAACAAAGCGCCATTTTTAGGCACGATATCTCATGCTTTCTGTAACACAAGGAAGGAAACCTTGGAAGGGTATTTCCTCATCAGGGCTGTGATGAAACCTGTGCTGATAGGCTGGACCTTTATAGACCAAAGATAACAAAAAAAGCTACTTAAACAGGTTGGTTGAAGACCATTTGAGCTTGCCATGTCATAATGAGTGAAAAGGTCAAACAATTTACACTACTACACGGTTTCTTCTGAGAAAATCAAAATGGCCTCAGTCACAGAGACATAAATTTACTCAGATCTTCTGATTTCTATTAGAGCACACAACAGAAGTCGGGGACTTTAAATGACTCACTGGCAAACTTTAGTGCTCCAAGACATTCAACCCTGCAAAAGATTATTCTCTCAAATAGGAGATTCCCTCTTTAAAGTGATATAGTGATCAGCTAGCTACATTATAATAGTAGGGCTTGTGAAGTAAGGGGTAAAATCACTGACCCACTTACAGGAAATATAAAGGGTGGAGTTTTGCTTAAGGTGCTAAGTCATACCAGAGCAACAAAAATGTGTCAACTCATGACATGATCATGGCTATAATATGGAAGAAAAATCTCATCAAAAAAGGTCTTGGACATAATAAACATTCCTAAACTGTTTCAATTGTTTAGTCATTTCAAACACACTAATAATCTGGCAGTAATTAATTTGGTTTTATAAAAGCAGTATCACATCTAAGCATCTTAGGGCGTCAGTGGCAAAGGGCAAAATAAAGTCCAATGTGTAAATACAATGACAAGCGCAATTTATCCACATTCATCAAGACAAATGAAACCCACAATGAGACGCAAGTAGTACAAAATTCCGGAAATGAGACTTAGAAAGGAGATTTAAAAATAAAGAGGTATAACACGTGCCTCTCTCTTATACAAAAAGGCTGACGTCCCCATTTTGTTCTCGGCCTCACGTTCTGCTCGCACCGGAACCGGCATTTCCTTCAGCCTACATGCTGCATGAATCACCCTGAATATCATACAACAACTTGTCTACGGACATAAATCCGTGGAAAAACAACATACGAGACCCAGATCAAAAACAGCAAAGTCCATATTTAAGCACAATATCTATAAGCACTTAATGCCACATCACTGACATGCCGTGTTTGTACCGCAAAAACCCTCAACTGTACCGGTGATAAAACCTACACTATAACCCATCATTAAAAAGATATGGTGGTTAAGAAATAACGTGCAAACACACCGCGGGACGACTAGTTGGTTACGTTTAACCAGGAAGAGTCTAGTTGTGCACCAGCCTGACGACACGCAAATGCATAAGTAACGGTTTTTATAACCGGGTTTCCTTACATTTAAAGCACTTGTTTTTTTAAGCCTCTTCCTAAAATGAGTTGTAAACGACTAGTATCGACCCAAAACACACGTTTGCAATCTCGTCTTATTATTGAAATAACCAAGACCATCTGTGCATTAAGAATTAGGGTGGGGCCACGATTGCAGTGTTGGTGCATGTGCTCCACACAACCGCAAAGTTAATAGCTTTTCATTGCAATAATAATTAAACCGAACGCGTCGATATTAAAGGGAAAGTATATTTTACACAAGCCCGCATCCGCTCCAGTGCGGCAGAACGCGAGCGAGGTTGTTTTCGGGATGCGGCGAATGGCCGCGTTCAGACAAAGGACGGGGGTCGAGCAAGCGCTTCATCCGGGCGGCAAAAAATGTTGGATATACATACTAATATTCAGCCGTCAAATATGTTCACGCCCTCCTTCATTTTTCATGCGATGAAGTGGATTTATGAAGCGATGGGCCTGCGGTCGGCTGAGCGCAGAAAGGCCGTTGCTGGGCCTGAGTTCACGGAAATAAAGAATCTGAGCGGGGAAATGGCGCCAGTTGTTTTTGGGGCTCTTTTTGTAAATCGCATCGCATCCGAAAAGCTAAATGGCGCACGCAAACATCAACCAAACGAGATCTGCGAGTGTAAATCCACGTGAGAATAAATATGCCCTAAGGGCCCTGGCATCGGAGCCAAAATAAACTGGTTTTCATTTATTGTAACAACACATGCCACTTAACACAGCCTGCAGGCTCGGTCGACGGAGCCTTCGCAGCAAAGAAAGGCGTCAATCGACTACAGGAGATTTGACATTATTTATTCACATAAAAAAACAACAAAGCCCACAATCTAATGTAAAAAAACAAAAATGTTGAAAATAAGGGCAAATGAAATGATTATTTAAATGCAGACGTACCATGGTTGTATCTCTGTGCTAGTCGGCGTCTGGATAAGAATTGAATGAGCTGTGATGCGGTCCTTCGGTCTCGCGGACTTGATACGACGCACGGACGCGCCCTTTTGCGCGTGGCCGCGAGACAGATGGGCGCGAGCATTGATGTCACGCGCTTATTGAGTGAGGTGTTATGGGAGCTGGAGTTCTGAAGTTTGCATCAATGGTGGGCACGTTAACAT
>JAZGTK010004860.1:165-23531 GCA_036877625.1 Ambastaia sidthimunki
GAGTTTATTGATCAGTCTCCCATAATGCTGTGGTCTTTCAGCTCACATTTAGAAGAATGATGCCTTTTAGACCAGTTAACTGCTGTAGAAAGAAAATGCACAGAAAATTACAAAGTTATACAGAGGAAATAACCCCTTAGCTGGCACAGGTTATTTTGAGCCTAAACATGAAAATGCACTTTTCACACTAAAATGGTTGTAACTCATGAAATGAATCACGACTTAGTAATTGTCAGATTATTACTAGAAGTCACTCAAAATGTTTCTTTTATAAAAAGTTATGTTAGTTAATCAATATTGTTATTGAAATTGTATAGCTTTTTTTAATTAAAAATAAAATCCTAACCCTATAAATTCAAAGCCACTCTCACCAAGTACTAAATTTGTACTACATTTGTAAACGGTACCGCTGTATGCCATGTACTTTACCTGCCGAGACAGTATCGGTACTCAAGTTAAATAATGATCATTAAATCATCATGTTCTTCTGAACTGTGTTCACAATAGCCCTGTACAAGTCTCCAGACAGTCAGCAGAGGGCGCCATCGCCTCGTGCAATGACTTACGGCAGTATTTCTATCTCAGGGAATCAGTTTGTCTTAGTGGAATAGTGGACAGTTGCCTCTCTTGACTCACTTCTGATATTTGTGTTATCTGAAGAGTCTGTATGGAACGTAGTGTTTAGTTTTATTCTCTGGTGTTTGTTCTCAGTCCTGTTGTTTGTTGATGTTGCAGGATGGTGTCTGTGGGAAGTTTGAATGTGGTCACTTCCCTTTGCAGAAATCTGTGGCTGTTCACTTTAGACTGACAGCACAAGCAGAGCCACACAAAATGATGGAGTCGGTGAGCGACCAGCTTACAGCAATTCATGCACTTAGACACATGTAGTTCATTGTAATACAAAATCTTATTCATGTATCAACTAATGAAATTGAAGTTGCTACACTGATCTAATTTGCATATCTTAGAGATTAAACATTAAGAAATAATTTAGTGGCTAATAATAGAGACTTTGATGGTTAAATGTGAGTAAATGATTATCCAAAGCAGAGGTGACTCAGGTCCTGGAGGGCCAGTCTCTTGCAGAGTTTAACTAACCAGTTAAACGGTTAGTTTTAAAGGAAACCAGGACACTGGCCCTTCAGGAGCTGTATTTGACATTCCTGATCTAAAGAAACTAATTAAATTTAAAAGTTATACTTTGATTTACTGATAAGCAGTATAATTAGCAGTTATTGTATTACTATTAAGGACTTGTACAAGTAAAATCCATGTAAGTTCACTAAGGCTATTAAGATTGACAGCTAAAAATATTAGCCTCTGATTCTCACTGTGAGCTCAGTCTTAATCTCACACAGCATGTGTTGTTTCTGTAGAAATATTCCTTTGCTGAGATCAGGAGGGAGTATGGCTTCGACATCAACGCACATCTGCACTACAACCAAAGCCGCTATAACCAGACATCAGTCGGATTAAAGGTGCAGACACACCAGAGATGAACCAATCACCAGCTCTGTTACAACATTTACATTTAGGCATTTAGCAGACGCTTTCATCCAAAGGGACTTACAATGTGAAGAGAACATAGAAGCCAAAAATCAAAAACAAC
Source organism: Ambastaia sidthimunki (assembly GCA_036877625.1). Taxonomy (NCBI): domain Eukaryota; kingdom Metazoa; phylum Chordata; class Actinopteri; order Cypriniformes; family Botiidae; genus Ambastaia; species Ambastaia sidthimunki. Next base: position 1,775 of record JAZGTK010004860.1, read on the forward strand.
AATAATTAGTGTAATGCCATACAATTGTGCATAACAACATGGATACAATTTTACCAGAAGAACAATATTCCAGCGCTAGATGTACAGCAAACTACAGCAATACTGACAAATCTGAGATCAGTGTTACACATCACAGCCACATGTGAAGCTGATGTTCTGTGCCTTTCCTTTCAACCTTGAGTTTTTTAGGGAGCAATGCCTGTGAGTGTCCCAGGTAACAGGGAATGTTGTCAAATGTTGCAATGTTCTTTAAACGTTCTCTCAAAGTTATAAAAAAAACCTGCACAAATTCTTGCACTAACCTTAGTAGAATGTGTTTGTAATGTTTTATATTTTTAATGCAATATCATATCAAAAACTATTTTTGTAAGTAGTTGTACTTGCGTACAAGTTACTTACAATACTTATTATTGTAAGTAGTTAGTGGAACATTTTAAGAACAATAAAGAATTAAAAAATGCTTGCATAACAATCTTATAATCAAGCGGTAATGTAATAGAACATCTAAAATATAAACTTTTTATGGAAATTACGGAAACATTTAGAAACATTACAGAAACATTCATTCAACCTAAAATTGTTAGCTGGGAATCAATTGTTAATTTTAGGCTCTGTGGATGTTTTTCATTTCAAGAGTCCCGCAGTGTGTGATAAATTAATTTTTATTATTATTTTATTACGTTGCCTCAGTGAATATGAGCTTCTGTTCAAAACTAATGATTACACAAGAATTATCAAACTGCTGTTTCAGGTAGTTTGAGATGAAGTTTAGCATGTCAGCTGTTAACAATGAAATATGTCCTCTTCACTCTACAGGACGACCCCCACAAGTCTCAGGTACTTCTTGTTCATGTTTTCACTAATCCATAAAGCTTTGTCAAGACTGTGTAGCTATGACACAAGTGCTTTGCTCTGCTCAAATTAAATAATGCATAATTACTGTTCATGTTATTAATGCATATTTATGTACATAAGAGCAGCAAAAGTGCTCTTTTTTTCTAGAAATCTCTGACAGCAGACCCATCTCTGACAGCAGACCCATAAGATACCTTGTTTTGGCGAGATACTTAGCATTGCATGCATCAATACAGAGAAGGCAATACCAGAATGCATTGCAGTGAGCTCATTGACAAAAATAACAAGCAAAAAAAAGAAACAATGAAAAGTGTTGCTAAAATATTGGATTATTGGATTGAGTCGTTAGTATAGTAACATGCTAAAATGTATCACACAAGAAGATTGGAGCCGTTTGTGTGCTTCATGCAGATCCTGCTCTGAGAATCATGTTAGTCTTTAAGGTTCTTTGTTAGTTAGGAAGCTGCTGTAAGACAGCAAGCAGTGAGGAAGGTCATTGTGAACATTTATTTAGTTTTTTTATTTATTTAAAACCGTTTGAATCCATGAAAATTTCAGTTGTTCTAATTATCTTTCTTTTCCTTACAGACTGAAGTGAAGGTGGAGTTTGTAGTTCTGCCCTGTCAGTGGCTGATTGGTTGCATAAGTGGTGTGGGAGGATTATTTCTAATCATTATCATATTAGTTGTGCTGCTGAAGGTAAGGGCCAATGAGAAATAACAATATGTCATCAATCAATGACCAATCTCAAATAATCCATTCACTCTCTCTTTCTCTGTGTGTGTAGTGTGGTTTCTTTAAGCGAAATCGTCCTGAGGAGTTTGAAGCAAATGAAAATGTGTTAGAGAGGTCCGATTGCACACCTGAAGGCGCTCCACTCATTAACTGCAGCATTAAAGAAAATGGAGGGAAGGAGAGCGGTGATGGAGGGAAGGAGAGCCGTGATGGAGGGATGGAGAGCCGTGATGGAGGGATGGAGAGCCGTGATGGAGGGAAGGAGAGCGGTGATGGAGGAATGGAGTGCGGTGATGGAGGAATAAATCTCACAGATGATTGAAAATGGTGTGAAAGACGAGCTTCAGTTCTAAAGATCCAAACACAGAAGATCCATAAGATTTACATCAGCAAATGTTCTAATGAAATACAGTTCTGTTTATTTTGATTTGAACTGAAGGTCATTTCAGTTGTAAGTTTTTTAGATAACGTTTTCTAGACTTTTGATACGTGATCAGTATGTTTTGCGGTTATACTGAAGATTAGTTACATTTAAATAGATGGTAATTAATAGGCCAAAAAACTAGCAATCAGTGAATGAGAAGGTATTGATAAGTCAGTTTATTATTAAAGTGAAATTCTTATTGGAGTATCACGTGACATACAAACTATATATTCATTACTATAGCAAAACTACATACATACATATCCTAATTAAATTTTTTCAGTTTACAGTAACATAATACACAATAATCTTTAAGTTAATTAACAGAATATAAAACCTAAAATGTACAATTATAAATAAAACTGTGTAAAAAAGTTACCAAAGCATTGTGTCATACATGTAATCTCTTATGTCTACAGAGCGTTTGATTGGGTCGGTGTGCAGTTAACTGGGTCATCTTCGCTGTTTTCTGTTTTCACGCTTAGCATTGAGGTTTCACTAGTGCTGCTTGCTGTAGCAGATCCCGCCGTCGCTGAGCAAGTTTCTTCAGCCGACTCGTGTACACGCATGTGCTTTGCGAGGTGGTCTGCACGCAGAAAGACTCGGGGGCATGAGCTGCAGCTGAAGCGCTTGGTGCCGGTGTGCGTATGCAGGTGGCGCTGTAGCTCGTCTGAGCGGGTGAACCGTTTCCCACAAAACAGCCAGTTGCACACGAAGGGTCGGTCGCCACTGTGCCAACGCAGGTGCGCCTTCAGGTGTGATGTCTTGACGTAAGCTTTCCCACAGCCGGGGATGTGGCAGTTGTGCATGTGCTTGCGTTTGCCGTCGCCATTGGTTCCCAGATTCTCAGCATTTAGACAGTTGGGACAGCGGCACGACGCTTGACCGGCCGTGCGTCCTGCAGCACGCCGCTGGGATTTGGGCCGAGGGGCTCCGCTCATGCTATCCTGTTGCTCCTCTGAGGTTAAGGATGACGATGACGCATGCCCGACTGGAAGCAGGTCATGCGTCATGGGCTCCATCTTAACACCCTCGGGGGGGTAGTGCATAGCAGAGTGGGTGGAGCTTGAGGGAGGCAGGCAGCACATCTGAGGGTCGGGGGTGTAGGAGCCCATGGACCCCCCCTGGCCTGTTCCCATCCCCGCTGCACCCTGCAGGTCCATCCAGCCTCCTGCAGGGCCAGTGTGCATGTCCCACCATCCTGACATGCTCACATCATCTGGAGGAGTTCCCACACGCAACCAAGGGTCGTATGGGTGTGTCATTGTGCTTCTGTGTGTGTATGAGGAATAGCCGACAGTTTCACCACATGGCAGTGATTGGGGATCTGATGTCACAATACAAACCTGTGAAAGCAACAAAACATTAGTTGAAAGTGAAGTAACATGTTTTTGTTAGATATGGTGACCCATACCTGAAATGTGACCTCTGCATTTAACCCATCACTGATGAGGAGTGAACACACACTGCAAGTCATGAACACACACACACTGGAGCAGTGGGCAGCTATCACTGCAGCGTCCGGGGAGCAATCGGGGGTTTGGTGTCTTGCTCAAGGGCACTTCAGTTGCTACCTGCCGGCACTGGAATCGAACCAGCAACCTACTGATTACAAGCTTGAATCACTAACCAGTTGGCCACATATGCCCCCCGTAAGACCATACACACAGTCACACCTTCATGGGGAAAATCCATCCTGTAACGGAGCTTCTCCCTCTTTAGCTTATATCTGATATATATCTGGCAGTTTTAATGCAATTTCCAGTAGTTGGACAACAGGTTTCTATTGAATACAGATCTGTCTAGAAAAACATCTTTAAATATGCCAACTTTTAGATATATTAATGTGCAGAATTAAACCGTAAAGTCCATCTTGGGGATCTGATAACACAATCTACATTTCTGCAAATTTCTTTATTTTATTAGTCTAAGACTATAAACTTTATGCTAAACATAAATACAGCCCATTACCTTTTACTTAAATTGACTAATATATAACAGGTTCCATCAGAAAATAGTACCTGCACATCTTTTGATTACATTTTTTGTCAAGTTTTTATCCTTCTGTGTGATTATTAAAATGTTTTTAAATATTGTACTGTGACGTTAAAGTTGCAATCCATAACTTTATTTAGTAGCTACATTTGTTCCTTTGGAGGAAAACCCATGATCTTGGTGTTGCGAGCATCATTCCCTACCAGCTGTGCTATAAGAAAGCTTCACCATCATTTACTGATAACTGCAGTAATATTTGCGTGATGCTATTCTTAGTGACATTTTTCTTTAGAAATCATACAGAACACAACAAACTGTCAAAATAAGGTGAAAGCTTTAATATAAATGTAAACATAGAACATTAATGACTCAGTTTTTACACACTATGTAAACTGACACTATGTATAAATCACAAAAACTATTTTGCTTTTAAATTAAATTAATTTTAAAGTTTTTAAATCTGTTAAAATAAATGCAGAGTTGAAAGATGTACTGACCTACTCACAATATCTAACCTGTTTGTTAATATCGCTAATTATGGATTTGTCATCTGGTCTTGGCATGTCACACTGAACAGCTGCGGCTTCGTTCATTAAACGTAGGCACTGAGTTGATCTGTACAAACAGCAGCAGATGTGGAAAAGTGCTCAGCGCCGTGTCTGCTTCTAAACGGGCGTACAAACTTTTCCCTGTGGCAGAGCTGAACTATTTGAAAATGTAATCGGCAATAATAATCATCATCATCATCAAGAAAATGAGGAACATCTTTCACATCTAGAAAAAAGGTATATACACAAGTTTCGCTGAATCACATGTACACACATTTGAGAAATGATTTTTTTTTTAAATGAGTTTTATCTGTGTTTTCTGGGGTTCAGCTGCCCTGTAGTGATAAACATAAAGAGGATTTTGTTTTATTAAACATAAATGTGTTTTTTTTAAGTAAAATCAAACATTTTCCTTGGATATTGTGAAATGTGAATCACATTAATTGTATTATTATTTAGTCTATTACAATTTCAGCAACCCACCTGTTTGTATTGTGTATTTACTGTGTTGTGCAGGTATCTTAACACACACTTAATGCTGCCATCCCTCTCTCTGTCTCTTTTTTAACACACACACACACACACACACACCTGGACTATCCCACCAACCCCAACACACACAGTAAACATGTCCAAACTTGATACTTGATCTAAAGTGCAAAGGCACGTACAAGAGAGAATTTAAGATGTGATAAAAGACAGTGATGGGGAGTAACTAACTTAAACTAGTGATGCTACTAACTTTAGTAACAGAGTCACTTAGTAACAGTGACAAAACTTCAGGTGGATTTAAAAAAGTTATTGTTAGTATTGTTAGGGTTATGTATTGTCAGTGACAAGTTATTTTTTAACTAGTAGCAGAATAAAGAGACAAAACAAAATGCTCATGTTCATGTCAGATGTAACAAGCAGATATTCTCTTGTCAATTTAAATCAGTCATTGGTTTAAAAAAAAACGATCAACTGTTTAATTTGAGTTTCTGCTTAGAATTTAATGTCTTCTTGTTTAGACATTAAAACATTTAATTAAATGTTAATCTAATAACAAATCTGAATTAAATTAAACTTTGAGAAGTTTCGAGTTACAAACTTCAGTTTCATAGTAACAGTGGGGTGTGTATGTGTGTGTTTATAGGTTGTAGGAAGGCTCAGGATTGCAGCTGTAAAAAGTTGTTGACAGCTGTCACAGCTCTGTGTGTGTGTGTGTGTGTGTGTGTGTGTGTTTGTTAAAAACAGGTTTAACTGTCTGCAAAACTCATCTGAACACAGACAAACAAATGAAGGATAGGACATATCCAAACACACACACTCTCACAGATGCAGTTATTTTCATACTATAATAATGATATTTACTAAACCCTCACACACACACACACACACACACACACACCTTTTTAAAGTGGATACAGATGTGAACAGCCCAGATCAGTGGGCAGCACTGCTGCACCCAGGAATCAATCAGGGTTAGGTGTCTCACTCAAGGGCACTTCAGTAGCTACCTTCCAGCATTGGAATCGAACCAGCAAACTTCTGATTACAAGTCTGTCTCACTAACCAGTAAACTACAACTGCCCCCATGACCTCTATTTGATTTAAAGATCAAATAGATGTCTTTAAAAATCTTTTAGTAGTCCTCAGATTGCTTTTTAACATGTTTTTTCCTCAGAAGAACAACCAGACCGGAGGTACACACACAATCACACACACTGTAGAAATCAGTAAAAGACAGTGTGATATTTCTGTCACTTAATACTCAGACATAAACTTTAAACAGGTCTATTAAATTAGAATTACACAGTAAATCTCCTGATAGTAATCTGTTACACAAACATGGTGAAAAATTACAATGAAATAACAGATGAGAGAGAGTTTACCTGCTCAGTGTCTCCTGATGTGTGACACACCAGAACTCAGCACGACTTTATTACAGCAAAAGCCACACCCCCCACAAAAAGTTCATTCATACACACTTTCATTGATACAGCGCTGTCTCACATACAAACACAAAGTCAGCCTCGTATGTGTCTCAACACGTCTGAGACTCAAACTACCTGAAATACAGACAGGAAATCACCCCCCTCCAACCCACACACACTGACATAGTTTCACACCGCAGTTGGCTGGAACATCACACACACACACACACACACACACTGAAACAGGTATTGGGGCTCTTGCATTTTCAATATACAAATATACAGTAACTTTAGTCAGTTATTGTAAAGTAGTTCTTCTGTCGACCTCATCAGACATCACGCCAGAAAGAAACCAGAATAAACCAGGATAAACCAGGAGCTTGATCTGAGAAAGGAATAGGGAGAGAAATAGGGAGAAAGTCATGTCTGATGGTCATTACAGAACTAACAGCATAACAGTCATGTCATGGTTTGTATGTTTTTGTGAAAATGACCCACAATCCTCCACAGCTACTGTACTGCTGTTTGTGATGACTTTAGTAACACAACACAAACCTTGAAGCACATTCTCCTGCTGTGTGAGAGATTCACAGCAGCAACAACACAAGTAAACATTTCTGTGGAATAATAAAGTCAGTGTTTGTATAAAACAGACCAGAAACATGGTTTGATGAGCTTTAACTTCAGTGATAGCCAGTAAATAAACTGTGTGTGGTAAAGAGGTCATTTTTATCTGCAAGAGATTGACAGTTTGAGAATGTGACAGTGTCAACCAGAGAAAACTTCAATTTGTCAGAGATTGCCTTTTGATAGCTCAGAAGATTTGGTGGAGAACTCAGTCCTTAGATTGTATAGATAAAATTGAGTTTAACATAAGGATTCATTTTTAACACTTACTAATGTGTATGCTAATGATGTTTTAACATCATCATGCTTTCCTTAAAAGATTTTAATGACAGAAAATTGCCCTTTTTAACATGTTAGAATTGCAGAGCAAACATACCCAAAAATTCAATATTTATTTGTCACACACACACTTATAAAAATATACAACTTGCAATGAAATTAATCAAAGTGAAATATTTAACGTTCACAGGATATGAGAAGGTTTAATATTTTAATATCTATACCATACAACATACATGAAACGGTCTGAATGTGATAAATTGCGTGCACTTGCTGTCTCACTGAACCGTACAGAAGGACATGGCTAATGCACAGACAGGATTTTGCTCAAGTGATTGTTTAAGGCTGATTTAATAGATTTTTTCATGCTTGTGTTGGTTGGAGGGAACTTCCTTCTGCTAAGATCATATTTACACACAGCAGCAGCTATTGAATAACATTTTTCACAAGTGTGTTTGTCAGTGGAAATCCAGGAAATCCTTTAGCCCGACAAGATACACACACAAACACACACTGAAACACCCCCCTCTGCACAGCCGTGTGTTTAGTGTTCAGAGAACTGGCCTTTGATAGTCAGGCACACCTGTATTTTCAGGTAGAGATTTCCGCACTTCTCACGCCCTCTGCTTTGATTGTTGAGAGCCCTGGCGCCAACACACACACACACACACAGACACATAACATATGAATACTTGTACTGTTCATATGCATGCATGTGATGTGATTTCTTGTTATGTAAAAACACATCAGGATAATCTTAAGAGACATGCAGATGAAAAAAAATCGACTGTACTACACAGCAACTTCCATTGTTTAAATAATAAAACAATTTATTTAAAATTAGCCTTCCGGTACAATGCACTAAATTGAAAATGTATATTAAGTATTATGCATGGTGTCTTTCTAAATAAATAAAGAAACCACATTTTAATGTTAATATAATGAGTTGGTAATATAAAGCATTACCATGACAAAAAAACTACTTGAATCAGAGAGAGAGAGAGCAAGAGAGAGAGAGATGCTCATTTCTGTCTCTAGGAATCCAGCCTATGACTCTGGTATTACTAGCACTGTGCTCTAGAGCTACTAGATGAGTCAATCCCACAATTCTCTCACTTCTCGTGCCTACACAAAAACAGATAGTGTGTCCTGCATTCGTTCTTCTGTGATGAAGTGAACACATCTGAAATGGTTTTTACCAGCTGCATAAACTAGAAACTGAAGACAGATCAGCATTCATATGTGTGCAGACGTCCACTGCTGCCATCTACAGGTGCAAGAGTGCAACAGGACGAACGTTTTAATGACATTTAAAATGTTAAAATGATCTTGTTCCTTGATGTAGCATCATAGATATTCTGTAATCAGATTCCGAGTTCATTATACATTTCCAGGTTAAACCGGTACAGTACAGTATTGTCCCCATAAACCATGTTTACATTGTTACAAACGTCATTATACACATTGTGTAATATACACACCCATACTCAAACCCACACACACGTTGTTTGTACTTTGTTGGGGAAAGCTCTGGTTTTTTTCTGTAGTGTCTTTCACAATTCAGCATTGTTTTATCTGAACATCTTGAGACGTTTAGTTTATTTGTTCGGATGCCTCGTATTCTCGTATTTTGTTAGTACAACTGTGAATCGTAACCCCAAATATGTAAATGTATCATTCTATTATCATTGTATTATTGTAGTTCCACTAAGAGGCACTTTACACAAACTGGTTTTAAACACTCTTTATTGTCTTCTTCAAGGTTCAAGTTTTTCTTCGTCACATACATACATATATTCAGGATACAATTAACAATGAAATGTAAACTGGTACAGCCTAAAGACAAAATGTGCAAGATATAAACAAAACTATACACATAGTAAAAAATAGTAAACTTAAGCAGTGCAAGAGATAATAATTAACAAATAAATAATGAATAAGTACTCTTAGGCAGCAATAAGTATTCATACATGCAGGGAACGTACAAGAGGGCAGAGGTTAGCACAGACCTCCTCAGAGGCAGAAACGGAACTAAAAATACTTTAATGAACAGAAACAAATGTGATTTTGTGATTTTTTTAATAAAATTTAAACTTTTTTACAGACGCAATTAATTTTACATTTAATAATGCAAAAGCAGTATTCCTCTGTCTGTTTTTATTTGTTTATTTTTTATTAATATTTTATTTTTTATCCTTTTCTTGGCATCCTATAAAAAGATAAATAAATAAAATGCATATCACACCAAACAAAAATATGCAATGATGAAAGTATTACTAATTATTTACAAAACAAAACAAGGTAATTATTTTGATGTTCGGTTTTGTTAATGTTGTAAACTTTGTATTATACGAATGATATGAATAAAAGTGCTATCAGAAATCATGAATCAATATATAAATTCCTGCTCCTTAGAGAGTTTAACATTGACTTCGATTTCGTTTCACTGTAGATGTATTTACTTAAACTAATGACACGAGGACATGCTGAACAATATACTCTCTGTGAATGGCCTTAAATAAAAACAAATGCTTTGCATGAAAATGCCTTAACATGGTTGAAGTATTATTATTATTATAAGCAGCTACAGGGAGTCAAACACTGGACCTAAAGAAGAAATGATAATGAAGTATAGACCTGCTTATCTCTAATGTATTAAGTCATAGGCTAGTACGTTAACCATTCTTGTAAAATAATAATAAAAAAAACTAATCATAGTAGCCTGGCAAGCGACGGTCTTTCTCCAGTTTTATTACTGGAGAAAGCACATTATACTACTTTCCAAAACAATATACGATAATGACATGACATTTTAGGACGAGCATAGACTAAGATGTATTGATTCCTTCCGCTGTCCGAAATGAAATGAGAGTGTTTCCACGTTTAAGATCGCCTCTATTTACAATAATAAACTCTCGTAACCTCTAAACACAAGATGGCGAGTCCTGTGTCGCGCGTTTAAACCTTCAAATCAGAGTATGAAGCAGTCACGTGGGTGTCCGTGAAACGAAGCTGCGGACGTCACAGGTCACGTGATTTTGTTAGACCCAATCAAGCATCGACACGAAACTTCACTGAAATCGTTTAGTTGTTTGAACTAACAAAACTTGGTGTTTGAATCGGTCTTGTCGACCGTAACAACTTTCGCACGGACCCTTTCTAACTCTCCCCAACATGATGTGGGCCATTTTGGGTTCTTTAAAAAGTGCATGTCGTGACCTTTTAAGTACTCCTAGTGATTTCATGGGATTGTCACCAAACTTCGTGAGCATTATGACAAGACATTGAAAATGCAAAATTGCTAAGGGATGTTTATAAACGTTGTTGCCATGGCGAGCCAATAAATTAATGACAGAAACAGAAAGTGGCTCATATCTGCTTTGTGATTTCGTTCGACTTGTATGTTTGGTCTTGGGGACTGATGACATAGATTTGGCTATTGTGAGTTACTGTCACTTAAAACAGACTTGGTGAAATAGTTGTTTTTGAAATTAAATGCATGTGACATTCGTGCATCGTTTTCTGAGGAGCACCACGTAGTGATGGCGCTACAGTGTTTGGGCCCGTCATCGCAGCTGTATTGTTATATCTGATATCTAATCCAAAGATATTCCAGTGTTCACGTGTGTGGGTACTGTAGGAAATGAAAAACAGGAAATTTAATACACTAAACAGAAAGCAGGTGCTTCCATTAAAGGGAGCTCACCATTATTCTGCTTATAAAAAGCAGTTCAAGAGTAACTTTGGTGTGTGTGGATCTGAATATGTGGTTTATGAGGACACAAGTGTGTACAATGACACGTGTATAACAAAATAAACATGCTTTAAACTGAAACATCTTTGGAGAGTCCTCATATGCTGCGCGTGCATATGTGACTGCACTATTCTCACTCACCGGGTCTGCCACAGACATGAGGGAGCTGAATTACTGTAGCACAGACAGGGTTTGTTTTAAGTAAGGACACTGAAGTTGCTTTTATAAACAGGCCTTAGAAGAAACATTACTAGTATATATGTTGAGACAAAACAATAGCACTGATGTTTTTTTAAATATGTCAGTTAAGACTCAAACATGCATTTTAGTCTGGGACTAGACTACTAAACTGGGCATTGCTGTATCAAACTTTCCAACTGTTACTGATCACAGGTAATCTCAGATCAGATGAGGCTGTGTGATTTATGAGCCCCTAAAATTATTACCACATTTTACCCTATTAGAGATGGTTATGAGTGAAACATTTACGTACATGAAATTAATCTTCCAGCATCACATTCTTTAGATTCTGGTTTATTTGCATGTGGGCACAATATGCAAATTAGATGTCATGTCATTTTTGTGTTTGCCCTCAGACATTGACGGCAGAATTATTATCAAACGCCTCTGACACTTCAGTCCTCTTCTTAATATTTGTCAGGAGAAAAAGAGGATAACACCAGGTTGAACACGTGAGGCATGTTGACATTACACAGAAATGTTTCTCTAAAACAGTCCTATTGTTTTTGTAGTGGTGATGTTTTAACAGTAGGACGTGTAATTTTTTCTTTGTTTTTTTAGATCATTGTTTTATAGATGATCTCTGTAGTACAATAGTAGATGTGAAACACTCACCCAGTATATTGTGGCTCTTAATATCACGTTAGCCTCCACCCATTATTACCTGTCACCTACACCACGGTCTTTCTCTCTGCTTTGGGCGGAGTCTTTGTGAATGACAGCATTTGTCAGCCGTGAGACAGATTCACTCTGTAACTTTTGTCGTGGAAAGAAACACACCTGACAGGTAAAGTCACTCAATTTCTGTGTGAGTTGATCTGAGGGTCCGGCCTAATTTGTGTGCTGTAATTCTTCTCTGTGACTGCTGTGTCTTTGTTCATAAATGAATGTGATGTACGATGTAATGAATGTGAATCTGGTCCTTTAATTTGATAATGTGTTGTTTATAGGTTACAGAACAACAAAGTTCATAGTTATGTAAGTAAATTAAGACCCATAACAATGTGAGTTTTCAGCTTAGCCAGATACACATGAGAAAATGTTTTCATTTCAATTGTTAGTTATTCTCATACAAGTTTATCTCTGAAACTTGTAATTATTTCTAAATCAGTTTTTAAAACTAGTTATGGTAAAGTATTACTAGTGTAAACAGACTAAGGATAATATGTAGACAACCTTTAGATTATTACCTGGAATGTTGCAGAGGTACATTGTTGAGAATTCCGTTTCCTTGTTTAATTAAATAGAAAAAAATCTTTTTTTCCGGACTGTAACCATCTTTAACATCTGTAAAACTTTTATATTTACCTCTTAACATGATGAAGGGAAACTTTTATCTCTTGTAAGTTTAATCTTTATGACAACACTTTAACATCTGTTCTAAGTTATATTTTAATGGTGGAGCTACACCAACACAGATAGGCTCAAAATAGTGCTACATGTAATATTAACTCAAATATAAAAGTTCTTAAAAGGTTCTCCACAGTGATTCCATAAAAGAACCATTTTTGGTTCTTCAAAAAGCTATTCAGTCAAAAGAACCATTTTTTTCTAAAGTCTAAAGAAAACTGTTGCACTACAAAGAAACTTTTGTACAGCTAAAATGGTTATACAGCTAAAATGGTTCATCTATTACATCAAGAACCCCCTTTTTGATAGTGTTATTTTAAAAAAAAATGTATTGGTTAAAGTTGTTTTTTGGTGTATAGACGTAAATTGGAAATGCTATTTTGAGTAAAAAACACAAGCAACTTGTGATTCAAATTCATGTTCCATGACTAAACACATGCAGAACAAGCATCTTAATGGACTTTGTAAGTTTTTCTTTAGCACTGGACTGAACGTGTGCAAATAAACATACATGTGGTCAGAGCTGAGGGTTAATCTCCTTCATCACAGCTCATCCCACATGACCGGTCCAACCAGTGGTAGTTTCCAGCAGCTCTATTGTGTTGCGTTTTGGTATGTCAGATATGTGTCTCATCTTTGTGTTTATAATACAACGCACGCCACATCACCGCCTACCAGCTTAAAGCCTGAACATTTTAATATTCACAGCTAAAATATCGGAGACTTTAAATTTCCTTTATCATAGTGGAGAATGCTGTGGTTTTTATTTGTTTATTAAAGTAAACCTGCTTTTCAATGTTGAGATGCATGATTTTGTGAATGTATAATTACAAATAATATACTGTTTTACAGAAGTGTTTTGTAGTAATATGTTTTTAAAAGAAACATGGAGCAGAACTGAATAATTTGATAAATTTAGGTTTATTGTTTAGCTATGCTGTCATGGCCAAAGTTTTGCCTGTGTGTGTCTGTTTCTGCCTATGTTTGTTTCTGTGTGTGTTTTGTGACTATCAGGAGCTGAGAAGTATTAATGTTTGATTCTTAACAAACACGATCTTGTCTAGGTAACAGCGGTCACTTCTGTTATGCGTTAATATGTCCCAGTACTTTCATACTCATTTGCTACGCACTCATGTGTATTCTTTCCCACAACAAAAACAGTAAGTACTTTTAGGGTTAAGTAGGCAAATTGGGGTGCAGGGATTGTCTCATTTCCTTCATCAGGGAACAGGTTACATATGTAACCGCGACATTTTCAGGGTTGTTTTTTTGTTGTGACAAACCAAAAACTGAATTGAAAATATGCAAACTTGTTTCTCACTCTGGAGTCACTAACTCTGTTGTTTTTCTGCTATATTAATGGGCCATTTTATTTCATTTGTGTAACAGGTGAATTTCACGTTTGTGTGACAGTAAAAATTCCACATGAGATCTTCTGTAATATTCCTGCTCCTCTACGTGGGAGTGACGGGTGAGTACAGATCTTCATGACTTTCAATCGCTTCATTTGCTCTTGTATTTAATCAGTCAATGGTTTAATTTCAGTAATAATCTGTAATTCAGTGTAGTCTGATTGTAAATGATCCTTTACACAAGACACAACTCTCTCTCTTTTTTCTCTCTTTCTCTCCAGGGAGTGTCTATTCAGAGGCGCAGAAGTAAGTGAAATGTATCATATTTTCTGGTTATATAACCTAAAGAAACAGAAGAACCTGATTCTCTTGTGTTTAATGCTGAAATCATGTCTGACTGACACCATCACGACCTCTCGCTCACTTTCCATTCACGAGTGCCTCACTCATTATTCTCATTATTTACAGTCAAACCTGTGGAACCGGTACTGGACCTACAGCACAACAATGCACTTATGTGAGTTCACACACACTCACAAACACATAAGCTGACTTCAATACAAAACATATATTTTTATTCAAAACACAGTAATAGAAACTGTTCACCTGAAACCTCTGTCCTCATTCAGACTGGTGTGATGCTCTCGTCTCACTGGAGCTCAAAGGCAGAATGTTAGTCACACATTTAAGTTGACTATCAGACTCTAACAGAAAATACTAAATGCTTAAACAAATACACCACAACAAAGTCATAAAGGTCAAAAACAACATGATGGTCAAAAAAACTGAGTTTTGATGAGTTTTCATATTCCAGGAAAAACTCACCAAGACCATCAACATACAAACAAAACCAACAATCAGGCTGATGGTAGAATCCCAGCCAACAGGGAACATTTCCATAACATTTTTTATGGTATGTAAATGTTAGTACAAAACATTCTTATAGGAAGATGGGAAATATTGATAGGAAACATTTTAAAACAGTGTTCTCGGAATGGAATCTTATTTTATTTCTACTTGATGAACATTCTTAGATGTTCGTAAAAGAAAAAAGACATTTTACCTTCATGTTACCTGGATGGACCTCTCATGACAGGAAACCAAATCAAACCTAAAACACACATACATACATACACACACATCACCAATACACAGAACTGAACTGACACTCTAAATTTGTGCTGTTTGTCTTTTTGAGTCCAGATGTCAAATTCCACGCAAAACTTCTTGTCGTGTGCTGGTGTCTCGTCAGAACCTGAGGCACATCATATCCAAAATCTGAAGGGACTCATTAGTGCTGCTCTGGATGTCTACACATTCATGGTACAATACACACACACACATATATCTGATTATCCTTATACTTGCAGGTCTGTCATAGATCCTATCTCTCCCCCAGCGCTCCAGTTTGTCCGGTATTCCAGTCTTGGATCTATCAGGAGGGGTCAGTCTGGATGAGGATCATGTTATAAGAGCGTGGCTGGATATAAAACTGACTCCTCTGCTGTCGTCCATCTCCAGAAACTTCCTAACATGTCTCGGCAACAGAAACTTCAGCTGCATCGCTTATCAGACTATGTATGACAACATAAGCAATGCATGCACCTTACATGCAATAACACACTTGTTGTTGTTTTTTATTTAGTTTTTTGTGTGTGTGCACAGTGTAAAGGAGCTAAGCCAGCATTTCTCCAGTCTGGATCCAGTGAGACAGAAGTGGATTTATTCTTTTTTCATGTACCCATTTCTCTCTAGAAACACATCCTCAGGTACACACATGCAACGCACATCCACTGGTACACACAACGCACATCCACTGGTACACACACACAATGCACATCCTCCGGTACACACACACAACCCCTGATTGCTCCCCGGGCGCTGCAGTAATAGCTGCTCACTGCTCCGGGTGTGTGTGTGTTCACAACTTGCAGTGTGTGTTCACTCCTCACCAGTGATGGGTTAAATGCAGAGGTCACATTTCGGTTATGGGTAACCATAACTGAAAAAAAAGTCACTTTCACACGCACATTCTAGGACAGGGTGTAAGGTCAGATGGTGTAATGTGTTTGATGGTGTTATAGGTTGTGTAGATCCAGAGGCCAGCAGTGAGGACTGGCTGATGAAGAACTTCGGCTCATTCTCAGTCATGGCTCAAGTGCGAGACTTCACGTCCATCAACATGCTCTTCAGTGGGGTAAGAACGTTACCTCCTGCTTTTGAGACAGACAGTCAGCACCACACAATTACAGGAGTGTTATATATACAGCAAAGTGCAGTAGTATGACATACAGTATTACATACAGTACGTCCAGTGGAGTTGCAATATACAATATTATACAGAATTTCTATCAACTAATTAGGGATCTGTCAACTAATTAAGGATACTAGCTTTGTAATTGGTTTATAAATAGAGTTGACTGATCAGATAAAAACTAAAACACCTTTGCACAATTCAAATAAATGGACGTGCATTAAAAAAACCGTCATTGCATGTGAAGACTTGTACCTCTCTTAGTGGTCTATGAGAGGATAATATATTCAGACTGCCTATTGAAAAATAGTATGTTCTTCTGAAATTATGCGACATGTAGTCAGGGGTATAAGAGATTTACAAAAACGCAATTAACAAAACGCTAACCCTAAGCATTTTTCTCATCAGTTGGAGGTTTTGCACCTCTTGAGTCCAGAGCAGAAGGCTGAGCTCCTCCTACATCCAGAGGATGTGGGCCTGACTGACAGTTCCCTCAGCCTGGTGTTTCAGAGTTTGTTTTTCTCTATGCTGCCCCTCGAGAACTCTCAACCATCAGAAAACAGCACAATATTCTCTATGAGCAGTGTTTCATCCTCTACCATGCACGACCCTCTCCGACAGGCAAGAGAAGCACCAGTCAGTCTAGTGTTCTGTCAAATGTATATGGTCTAAAATGTGTCTGTGTGGCTGCAGGTGCTGAATGGTTTTGTGACGGCATTTAGACCCGTCGGGAGTTTTGTTCGAGACTTTGTGTCCTTGACACAGCAGGTAAGACAGCACAGACACGCGCAGCACAGACTTTTTACTGCTAGCTTCTCTGAAATTGCCTACTGTACCTTTAAGATGAGCACAACACATCAAACGCATCTTCATGTCCTAGATTTGAACACTTTTTCATGTATCTGTTCACTTCCAGCAAAACCTGAGCAGTATGCGCAGCGCCACGCTGATGCAGTCCGTAATAAACATCACGCTTGCCGAGTTTGCCGCTCCTTTCAAGCAGAATTCAACCCTACAGCAGCAGGTCGATCAGGTTGCGTTTGACCCCACGGATGTTACTGACTGGTTCATATATGTGGTCACTCCCATACTTAGGCGATTCCTTCCCATTGAGCAGACAGAAATCCCCTCCAACCTTTCAGCTGTCTTCCATAACCAGTTGTGAGTTTGCCACACTAGTGTAGTATCCCATTTGTCTTCCTGTGCGTCTGATCTGTAGAGTAACCAGCCACTCTGGCTTCATTTGGTTGTTTTAGTTACATTGAGACAGGGATGGGGTCTGAAGCCCAGAATCAAAGTCAAGATGTCTGCAGCCCCATTATTGATGACAGAACATGTGCAGTAAGTTGAAAGCACACTGGAAACATAGTTGATTATAGTTATATCATATTCCTCATGATGTGTTTTGTTGATTTTCTAGCTGACTGACCTGGTGGAACATGTGTCCACCATCCTGCACTGTGCAGCACGCTCGAACCTCACGCTCACAGAGGAGAATCTCCTGGACGTTCTTCTGCAACTCTCCCAGAACCTCAATGCTCTTCTGCAGCAGCTCTCCATGACTGTAAGTGGATGGCTATGATCCAGTTTTACATCTGTTATGGACAAACAAACATTGTTCACAGGGTTTTTTTGTTTAAACCTCTCTATTTGATAGAAATTGTGAGAATTTCTCTTTTCTGTTTCTCCTGCCGTTCACCCAGAATTTCAGCTCCCAGAACTCCTCCTTCAGTGACATCCTGAATCAAATGGTTGATGACAGCTTTTTAATGCACAGCTTGCAGGATGAGGCTTTTGTTCGATTGTGGTTCCAGGTCAAGCTGAGACCTCTTCTCCCCACACTGACTCCAGATTACCTCGCGTGCCTCAGTCACAAAGAGTTTAGCTGCCAGACATTCCAGCTGCTGTACGTCCACGGCACACACTGACCTCTGCTGTCACTTCAGATCTTCCCTCTAGAATCACAAGACCTCTGCTTGAGTTTGCTTTTGCTCATTTTGAAAATTGTTAAATAAACTGACCATTTGTGGGTAATAGCATACTTTTAGGTATTACAATAAACCAGGCAAGCAACAGGTTCCTCTTTGAGAACTCTATAGAAGGACAGTTGAAAGGAAGTCTTTTATATTGATAAGCATCTATTACATCCTCTCCATGACTTTTCAACAGCTCTCATCTGGAAAATGGTATAATGCTACACTTACACAAAAAGAGTTTGTACAGGAAAACGTTTATCCAGATGCTATTACTTTCTGAAATAATAAACAGGCTAGTTGATTTTGGATCTGTGATTTTCCTCTACAGTACCCTTTAAAAGTTTGGACACAAACATTCTTTATTAATATATTTTATGTTATATTGTATTTGTTTTTTTCACATTTTTCACATTTTTCACAATATTAAACACATCAAAACTAATAACACAAAGTCACTGGAAAATTTAACTAAAGTTTTGTTTTGCGTGAGTCTTGGACAAGACAATCGTCCATCCTTACAATAAAGATATTTTGAATTCGAAAGGTCTCACCTAACCTCTGATCTGACTTTACTTTTGTTATTTCAGTGTTTCAGAACTCAGCGGAAACATGTTTCTGATGGCAGAAGGAGGACCCCAGATGGTTTATGAATATTTTATCACCTCCTTCCTAAGCCAAAAAAATGCTTCAGGTAAATCTGTCTGTGTGTCAGTCTGTCTGTTTACAGTATCAACATACAGAGAGATATAAAATAACGTGATATAAACGTGTCTTCAGGTGCCTGTCCTGCTGAGGGCAGCAGCCTCTGGGTGATTCAAAATCTTGGTGGATTTTCACAATTTGCTACGCTGAGGGAAATTTACCAGCTAAACCAAAACTTTAACGCTGTGAGTTCTGTCTTTTCCACTGAGCGGGACAACAGCTGCATTTTTTGCTCTCTTTCTTATATGACCTACACAAAGATGTTAACTGTCCTCATGTACATGATGGATTTGGTTTCTGTCGTTTTCTTTCACAGGATGTCATGAGCACTACTCACCTCTACAGCTCTCTTTAATTCATGTGTGAGCCTGTGGTTTGTTTGTGTCTTCTAGACAGATGCAATTCCCGTTCTGATCCCCCGACAGACAGCTGAACTGATAGTTGAGGATCTTTCTGGCCTCCCAGAGAAAAGCATTATCATTAATTTGGTTTTTGATTATATCCTGATTTTTCCTGAGGAGCGTGGTCTACTTGAGATGCTTGGACACCTCATCAGGCTCTCTGGCGAGGTAAACACACCGTCCATTCTCTATAGCGCTTATTCCTATTGGGGCTGCGGAAAGCACTGGAGCCCTCAGCCGAGGCAGTGAACCACTCTTTTCAGTCCATCACAGGGCTTGAACTAACTTGTTTATTTTTCTGTTTATGTCAGAAGGATCTGGATTGCTCCTCATACCAGCTGATGTAAGTAATGTTGTCACCTGTCTCTAAAGAACAGCTTCAGTTACACAGGGACTGACTTCCCTGCAGTCAGGAGGGGTGATGTTTGATCTGTCTGTCTCCGTCTCAGTGTTCAGAGGCTGCAGGGTTCTGTGCTTCCTCCCCACATGATGCAACCCGTCCAGGAAATGATAAACATTATGAAAGAGATGGCACCTGCTGGTACACACGCACACTTTTTTCTAGCTGTCTCAATTGGAACGTGCCACAAACCTCTGTGGTTTTCAAATAAAGCTGTTCGTAGTTACAGATAAGTGTAAATTTCCAACATCATAAAAGGAAACTAATAGTATGGTGTTGTTTTTCTCACAGGCTGCTTTCCTTCACCTTTTACGGTAAGAAACATCATATTTTAATCTCAAGGGCTTTTAATGGAAAAGTCATGACATTTAAAAGTCATTTTTAATCTGTTTTATGGTTATATCATTTATAGTGTATTTCAACTCTAGCCAATGGTAAGTAATGTTTGAAGTGAAGTAAAATATTACAACATCATAAAATATCATGACACTCATTTTATTGTATTTTTCTGTTTTCTTTGTATGGTCACAGAAACTTCACTTTGCTATGGAGTTAACAGGTATTTTTGATGTAGTATTTTTGTTTTTTACTAATCGCAAAAAAAGGTAAAAACTTAATGCAAATCCTTCTTCACAGTAATGCCACCCTCCTGTCCACTGGTCTCGTGAGTGTCTCCTGTAATATCAGTCTGGAGCGGTACGCTTGTTCTCAGGTAAGAAGACTTTCAGGAGTTAAATAATAGCTGCTACTGAGCATCAACCCCTCACATGTCATGTGTCTGCGAGCCTCTGTCCCCCAACAGCAGTGTAATCATCATAGCATTTCTACTGATCACATATGTCCATATGATCATAGCTGACAGACTTCACTGCTGCAAACCTGGCAGAGCTTCTGACGTGTCAACTATCCAGCAATAGCAGCTACTCAAAGGAAATCTGGAAATTGCTTCTCACCAAAACAAATGATGTTCTAGATCAAGCGCTGACTATCTTCTCTAGCATGCCAAAAAATATGGTAAAAAAGGCCTTTGTGAAACTCTTCTAAAATTAACTGGAGAATTAACTAAGAGTGAGAAAATAATTCTTCATTACATCCTCAGTCACAGCCAATCAGAAGCGACTCCTTATCCCATGTCTTGGATGTGATTGGTGAGCTGAGATTGGAGCAGTTGAGTCCTGACCAATGGAATGATGTTAATTTCATCAGCATGTTGTTCAGTCAGAATCTGAGGCCGTTTTTACCATATGCATCATCAACCCTATTGCAGTGTGTTAGCAGCAAAAACTTCAGCTGCCAAACTTTTCAGCATCTGTAAGAAAACCATTCACTCAACCTTCACAATAGCTCAAGACTGTCATGAGTTTATAAGATGCTGTGCTCACCTCTGTAATGCTTAACAATTTTACAGTCTGGAAGACTTCAGTCTTCAGTTCCATCTAATGAATCAAATGCAGAGACAAAACATGGTGGAGTTCTTCATCTTGCCCTTCCTCAGGAAGAACACAACAGGTGAGCTGGAGGTGCTCCTTTTCCACACATGTTTAGGACAGAAGTTCCCAGTGTTGTGATTTAGGAGCTCATGAAGGTAATTTTGTGTGTGTGTGTGTGTTTTGTGTTTAAGATTCAGGCTGTGTGTTCACCTCTAACAGCACTGAGTGGCTACTGAAGAACTTTGGCTTGTTTGTTCAGTTTGTGCCTCTCAGAGATCTGCTCTCCATCAACTCACTCTTTGATCCTGTATGTATTTACGTATGTATTTATTTATGTATGAAGAACCACTTACATTTTATTTCCTCTCATTTATGTTCTTCTGCCCATCTTTAGTTGGAGAACCTGGTCTTTCTGTCTTCAGAGCAGATAGTTGGACTGATGGTTGATGATCTTCCTGGTCTTCCAGAGAAAGATGTGATCATCAATACAGTGTTTGATCATCTGCTTGAGTCTCCTGT
>JAZGTK010004861.1:0-23531 GCA_036877625.1 Ambastaia sidthimunki
TCGCACATAAACAGTTGGTCACCTTGAGAGTACTGTGAGCAGGAGACGACCTGCTGTGGGCTGAAGACGGGCTGCTGCGTGTTGTTCGTCTGAATTCGGACTCGGGCCTCCATCATTCCCATAGTAGCAAAAGAATAACAGCTGCCACAAGACGCTGAGGGGAGAATAAATCATTTAGCGGCGAGTCCCAATCTAATCTCTTCATCTACAGAACTGTTATCCTCTCTGCTTCTCTTTCTCCTTTAATCTTTCTCCTCCTCTGACGCCTCCCAAGCCTCTGAAGGAGCTCTCACGAGAAGACCCTGATAGACCCTCAAAAAAAAAAAGCCACTCTAGACAAATCTACTACTGGCTGAAGAGCCAATCAGCTTCTTACACAGAGAGGAAGGACCGACCGACTCATTCAGTCAGTGTCTTAGACTGAAGCAGATAAGATGAGGCTGTACCTACAAGTGTAACATGATTTTTGTAAGTAATGAAAACGTAATAAAAAAGGATTAAATAAAATCACAACAATTATATTGACACATGCTGTGCATATCCTGACAAAATAACAGCTATAAAACGTAAGCCATAACACTGACAAAGCAAATCAAACCAAGAAAAAACTAACTACCTGACTCCCAAAAAATAAAGAATTTGGACTTTGTTCAGGCTAAAAGTGAAACTTGCTGATTACTAGATTATCTTCAGGAAATGTTTCATTTAACTAGCAGTATAATGGTGGAACGGCACACCTGCTGAACCAGAACCAAAAATCTAATCAGTGACCCAGCGGTCAGCGGACAAAATAACCTAAAACGTGTCAAAAGTGCAACACTTCACTTTGAAACATACTTCTCTTTGTTTTGCTCCACTGCACACTCACTCTCTCACTTCATAAGGTCAAGATGAAAGATCACATTAACCTTTAAATCTGACAATTTAACATTCACAGGTTTTGCTATTTGAATTTCATTTATATACTTCAATATGAGCTCCTGAAGTCTCTGTACAAATACACTTAGACTTACAAAAAGCCAACACACATTTTGAAACGCACAAATAGTATCACACACACACACCTTGGTTGCGTACAGGACTGACGTAACTGAGTCCATTCACGTCCCTCCAGTCCCATCGCTCCGGCAGCCCAGCAGCCATCTTACCGACATCAGCAGCTACAGTCACGGGTCTGATTCGCCTGGGAATGACAGGTAACATCCAATCAAAACAGATTTCTTTTCCTTGTAAATAAATGTTCTGGTGTTATTATTGGACAGAGTCATCACTGTACAATGTTCTAGAAGAAATGTTGTTGTAATCTTTAAAAAGTACTTGTTTTCTCAGTCTCGTGGATTGTGCTGAAGGCCATCAGGATTGGGGGGATTAACCAATAAAATAGTTTCCCGCTTTTCACAATCCAATCAAAATTGGTCACGTGTATTATAAATGTGTTTTACGCTCTGAAAGTGCTGGTAAATGAAGGTATCGGACATAACCCATTTTTCTCAAGGCATCAGTTATTTAGCTCATTTTTAAATTTGAAATAAACAGTGTGTACCGTGGTATCGTGGAGGCCCGTCCTCCTGATCTTCTGAGCAGCTCCTGTATGGTGAAGAGCTCATGTTGACTGTACGCTGTGGCTCTCCAGGACTTCTGAACGGAGTTTATCTGATCCAGAAACTCCATGTTGTGCGTGTACGGCAACCGCAAGAGTCTAGAGTTCAAATTGAACATTTGTTATGAAACAAACCAATCAAACACGAGGGAGATGCAACGTCTTATCAAGATGAAGATGATAATGGGATAATTAGGTCACTGGAGACAAACACTGTTAATGCAATCAGACACTCACAGCTCGTGTTTGAAGCCCAGCAGGTGACTGCGGTCAACACGCGGTGGGACGGCCTGAACCTTTTTCCCAGTGAAACACGCCCAGTTGTTCCCCAACACATCATGAACCCAACCAGGCAGCGTCTGATCACAGTAACTAATGACCTCTGAACCCTTCTGAGAATACTACAGACACAGAGACAAACACGTGGTCCTTTTGATAACATTTACATTGAATAGATGCTTGTATCCACCACAATCACACAACCCAAACCAACACAAAACAATCGTTATCATTGCTTTAAAATGCACTCATTTTACTTTTAATGCATATGATCATTGTAAATAATATAATTTGTACTACATTACAACTGTATCAGGCACATGTAGTTTCTGTAAAGCTGTTTTGAAATGTTATGTATCGTGAAAAGTGCTATACAATTAAATTATTAAATGCAAATTATAAATAAAATTGTTTATTGGTAAATTCTGTGCTTGTCTACCGTTGTGAAACTGTAGCTACTCTCAGCACTCAAGTTTGTGTTGCAAGTTTATATTTAAAATGAACTCCTTTCATTCTAGCAGTTAAGTGAGATTGTGTTAACTGAACACCAAATGTTTAGTTAAGTTCAGTGAAACTGAAAGAATCGTGTTCTGAAGGTTTGTTTCCGGAAAAATGCTGATGTAAGCACTTCCTGTCTGATGTTACTCAGTCATGTGTCGAGGCGTCGAGCACTTACCTTGAAGAAACCAAACCATTTGTAGTCATTGATCACCGCCTCAAAGCCCTGATTATAGATGAGAGTGAAGAAGCCAGTGTGGCCGAGATCATCCACAGCTACAGACAGCTTCTGCAAGTCCACCGTCACTGTCCGTACCACTTTACCTGTTAATGTTAAACTACATTTATTGGCAAATAAAGATGTGATCTGCTCAAAACAGTGGCTGGTGACCTAGGCCAGCACTTCTGGACATTGTAAGCATGTTTCAAATCAACTGTTTGAATGCAGAGAGGACGCCAAAATGTTGTCTAGGCAGGAAGCTTACTGGGTTTTAAAACACAGCCAATATAAATAATACACAAACAGCTTTGGGCAATCGTAGCTTTAAATCATGTTAATAATAGATCATGATATTGCATTACAAAGTACTGAACAATCAAAACAGTTTAAACAGACTTGAGTATGTTAAGTACTACGACAATACTATTACATACGAACCTGGTGATCATATACAAGGAAATACATCAGTTTCATCCTTTGATCAAATCACTGTATCATACCAGCCTGCCAAAACTTGTTTGCAAGTGAATACACTAAATCTTAACCATAACACAACAATCAGATAAGACTAAGCTTGCCAAATAACGTTAAACTTAAAGCAACTTGAACTTCCGTGTTGCTAAACTTGAACCTCGTCTCTCGTCGTTATGGACCAAGCGGGTCTGATCTGACCTGGGCTGGAGCAGTTGATGGTCCGATCCTGACCCACATCAGACACGCTGAAGATCCAGGTGCCCAGCAGATCTTCATACGTGCAGTTGGCCGGTGTGTCTGCCACAGATCCGCCGACAAACAGGAACAAAGCGATGACAGACAGTCCGATCATCTTCAGGACGGAGACGGTGTTTAACGGGAGGAAACAAACGTGTGTCTCTCTCGCACCTGCGACACAAACTCTCTGTTGAGCAACAACGTGCTACTCAACTTATACAGTCGATGTTCATGTGATACGAGTCATGTGACCGCAGTCATGTGGCCACTAACCACACACACTATGTGTCACAGACACATTTTATTATATTAGTACAAAGGTTTTACATAGTTTTCACAATAGACTAATGTTTTCTGCACCTAAATATATTCAAGTAGGTTTTTGTCTCATTTTACGGTGTCTCTGTGGGGACAAAAACAGCCAGACTTGCACATCTTCCATTGTTTTCATACCAGGCTAAAGATATCTCCCCGTCCCTTCCTTGTTCCTTGTTTAATAAAAGTCAGCACGGTCTAAAATGTGCAATAACATTTTTTATAGTCATATTACACACACACGTTTATACTGTTACCTTGCAAGAATGTTCATTGACACAATTTCTAACCCCTAATGCTAACCTTAAATATCACTCTATTAGAGAGTTAAAAGTAACTCTCTAGTCTTACTTCAAACTTATTCAAACCTTAATCCCAAAACCAAGTCTTAACCTTCAAACAGCTAATTAAACTAGTGTCAGAAAATAAGGACCGGGCAAAATGTCCTCACTTTACTCTGTTTGGGGTCTTCACTCTGATGGTCTAACTGGTCACACTGGTCCTCACACACACCCCTAAGAGTTTTTCCCACAAATAAATCCAACACGCACCCTTTGAGGAAGCTCTTTAGTGAAGTGAAAATTCAAAGTCATGACCTACTTAACCTGAGTCACACGTCTGTAGATATTAAAACTCGTTCTGCAAAACAACAGGGAGAAAAAACATTTATGAGGCTCTTAGTCATTTCAATTCTCACATAGGGTGTCTTGGGGCCTTTGAATAGAGGTTTCAGTTTTTGTGTAAATCTTTTGCCTTGCTGTGGAAAGGCTAAATAAAAACTGAAGTGCCCTTGAGCAAGGCACCTAACCCCCGATTGCTCCCCGGGCGCTGCAGTGATAGCTGCCCACTTGTAATGGGTTAAATGCAGAGGTCACATTTCGGTTATGGGTAACCATATCTGACAAAACATGTCACTTTCACTCTTACTTTAAACCAACAATAGAGTTTCAGTATGTTGAAAAATGATACACATTAAAAAGAGGTTTAATTTTTGGACTCTTGTTTCTCTGTCTGAAGTAACATCATCATTGCTTCAACACACACACACACACACACGCATTAATATTTTCAGGAGTGTAATACACATATTTGGGCCTTGGGGACATTGATGTTTCCTGTTGCTTTATGAGCAAAAACTTTTTCACCCCATCAGAAAATTAAGCACTTAATAATCCAGCAACTGTACAGAGTGTGTTCAAAATACAACCCCAGCTTACTGAATATTGCACAGTGCTTTTACAGTATAAAACCCACTGGTTTTTAAAAGACAACATAAACAGTGCAAAGCAATTTGTAAACTGCTTTTGTGATCTTACTATGTTGCATATTTACTTCATAAATATTAATGTGTTGATTGCTTGTGGGGCACAGCACAATGTTTTTAATGTTAAAGTATCTGGATTTTCTGTGCATTAAAATATTATTCAGAAATATAGACATAATACATGCTATTGGCCTCTCCTACATACATACTGAGTCCAACATGGTCGTATCCTATTCCAAATTTAGCCACTGACCCTCGGGGACTGTAATGTATCCTGCTACATTATTAGTGACTTTCTTTTAGGAATTTTAAGCATCTAATGATCCAGTAACCAAGCTACACAGAGCCTCCAAATGACGGTCCCTGTATTTATTTTTCTCTAAAAGCTATTGGCTGATTAAATTTAGAGCCGTTTAAGACAGAAAAGGCCATCTGATGTCCCCCTTCTGAGCTCAGCTGTCTCCAGTTTAACAGGCCTCATTAACCAATCAGAACCGAGCAGGGTGGGGGAAGACAAAAGACGAGCAATTACCACAACGACTATGATTCACACGCTCCATCCTAACAACCCAGAATAGACGGCACAGCCCTCGAACGCACAGGAATTAGTCACGCAGGCTATTTAGACGTGCAACACAGGCAGTGTGTTTGTGTGTTAGGAAGACGGTGAGAAGTAGAAGGAAAAGAGAATTTAAGGGTGTCCACGTTAAAACAGCTGTTTTATTTGGAATGGTGGGCTGGTATCAGGGTTTTGGCTGTTGTTTATATATCGCTGATGCTAATGAGAGGATAAGCCTCCGATGTGATTTCCAAGGCACCAGACAGTGGAAATGTAACATCATTTACATGAATACAGAAATAAGGAGGATCTTCAAGTCTTGAGAAGGGATACAGTAGCTCTGAAGTAGGTTTTGAAGTACCTGTAGTTGTGTATGTAATTTGTATGATCGCCACACATTTTCATGGTGTGTGTGTGTGTGTGTGTGAATGACGTGGTCTTTGGGGTCTTCAACACATGCTGCTGTTCTTATCTCGCCCACTCTAATTACATAAGCCCTCCATCTGCCGTCACTCCAATACCAACGCACATTTCAACACATTCACTTCATGCACACAAACTTCACAATAAAATTGCACTACACACTCCAAACCATTGATAAAGCCACAGGCTAATGTTTTGCCCCCTGTGAAGTCCTGGAATATGTATGCAATCTCATATTGCACTACCACGCGGCAGAACAGTATATAATACAGTGTACAGTATATATATCAACATCTCCTTTACTAATCCATTATTTTATCAGACTGCCACATAAAAGTAATTTTCTACAATACCCAGTCGGTACTTGCGGAAGTAAAAATGCAGGTCATGTGACAACAATCTGTGAAACTCACACAGGTGTATTAATGATTAAAAATATGGGGGCTTTGCTTGTCATACAAATTATGTCATGTCATGTTTGGCCTAGATTTGCTGAAAGGCAAAACATTTGCTGTTGGTAAGTGGGACTGCTTACATGTTTGTTAAAAGGACAAAGGTCCACAATTCCAAGTTATTCATTGAATACTGCAGTACGCAGCACATACTATGAAGTATGCAGTACGTTAGTGTTCCGATCGGAACGCAGCCATTCCTCTTTTTATATGTTCCATCACATGCAGGTTCACATGATCAGTGTGTGTGTGTGTGTCGCAGATAAATGAGGCTATAACAGAAACACTGAAATGATGACATTCACTGCAG
This sequence comes from Ambastaia sidthimunki, assembly GCA_036877625.1. Classification (NCBI taxonomy): domain Eukaryota; kingdom Metazoa; phylum Chordata; class Actinopteri; order Cypriniformes; family Botiidae; genus Ambastaia; species Ambastaia sidthimunki. The sequence goes on from JAZGTK010004861.1 coordinate 6,632, forward strand.
TACTGCTGGCTAATGATCTGGGCTGCTAAAATAAAGGTCTCATGCAGGGAGAGACTATGAACTAACTAGAGCTGCTGAAACACAGTCTCGATTGTTATTGAACAAAAATCTAGCAACAAAAAAATGGTTCTTGCAACAGTTATTGTTGAGGCTTTTACTCATTTACGTTTAACAATGTCTTTAGGTACATAAACAAAAATGTTGTGTTTAATATGGAGCTGTAGATGTGTCAGAAAACCTACCTGTAAAATTAGAAACACTACTGACATAATTACATTGATCAGAAGTGTGACAGCAGCCCAGCAGCCCAACATCTCCAGCCCAGCAGCCCAACATCTTTTTTGAACCTCTGCATTTATGTGTGCAGTGATTTTTCAACACCTGTTATTTTTCACAAGGCCAACAGTGGGGATTGTTTTGCCCACAGATTTAGACCTTCAAATAAAGGCCTGGGCTCAATGTGAATAATATCTGTGTGTTTATCTGCTGGCATTCGTCTGACAATGAAACGTTTTAGTCTGACGGCAGTAGCTTTTTTAAACAGCTGTGGGCGACATCCTTGATGTCAACACAGTTTGAATCCTCCACAGAGAGAAATATATTCAAATATTGGCCTCCACATTGTAAACACAGTCTTATTTATATATTTCATGAATGCTTCAGAACTGTCACAAGATTGTCATAACAAGAACATAGAGAGGAGAAAAACATTCCAAAAAGTGGTTACACAAAAAAAGAGTTTATAGATGGTAAAGTGTCTACAACATTCTCTGTTGAGACTTTAAAAGAGAATTAAAACTTTATAATACCAATTATCTCCCACTTACAAGACAAATATCTCGTATCAGCCACTGAGAGCTATGTGTGTGTGTGTGTGTGTATTACAGCAGATGCAGCCTCATTGAAATGTCTACCAACCTGCTGTAGAGTTTGAGCATTTTTTTGAGAACCTTCCTTCAGCACATCATTTGTCTGGTGGCAATGAACTCTAATGCTTAAAAATACACAAACATTCAACATCTAATTACACTGTATTAAATCAGCCAACCAGCAATGTCACATTACATCAGTCAAATCTCGCCCTGTGCAGTAACACATTCTCCATGTTACATCTTCTAACTGGCTGCTTATAATACACAGGAGAATCAATGATGTTTGACACTGTTTGGGTGGGAAGCTTGGGGTTTGATTACTAGTTAATAACAAGTTATGTTTTGGGATTTAGAAAGCAGTCTTCCAGGCTAACAGAGAATGTTTTCACAACAACAGTCTTTCAACGTTTTGAAAAATAATTCCTGCAGTAATGTTAGTAGAATGTTTTTCCAATGTTATATATCATATATTAAAATGTTTGGTTGTTAGTGGTACATTATAAAAACGTTGCAGTATTAAAAAACAAAGCAATAATATTAATACAATGTCTAAGAAACTGGACGTTTTGAACTGTGTCTAAAACTTTTAAAATAACATTTCTATTTTATGAATTTTTGTTACTTCATGGAACATTATTGAAGCATTCTTACAACCTAAAATTGTTAGCTGGGATATCCCCTATGATATTTTAAAGTTGTGTTTTCTTTTTTTAAAGCTTGACAGATGTGGTCAGCATTGACTGTCTATTACGTAAAAAAAAGATTTCAAGATTTCTCCTCTTGTGTTCCACAGAAACACAATTCTTTATTATATTTCATGTTTTTAATATTGAAAGATGTCATACCACACCACAACGGTTTGCATGTCAAGAAAAAGGGAAGATGTTTTTTGTACAGCCGAAAGCATTTTCTCACATTTTGTTTTCTCACAAAGCTGCAAGAAACTATTAACCAACAAAATCAAAATCTGCAAAATCACGTCAATGATGATCAACATTCTACAGAATCTCTACATCAGAGAATCAGCAAACACAATCCCAATATATATAGATATATAGATATAGATAGAACAAAAATGAAACCAATCACTTGAGAGGCAAAACCACGAAATAATATTCAGCACTGGACGTGAACAGGGTTCATAGCGTGAATTTGTGAATTCACCAAGTAGTTGATCAGAGATTAAAACCTCTATTTGGGACAGATCAGTTTGATGAGTGTTATAGTACAGATGGACATCGCGTTTCGTTTAGAACATGTCCTGTAATTCAAAAATGATTGTGTCTTGTTTTGTCCACATGCACCACCAACCAATGAACTCATGAACCTAACAAGCAACAAAGTAGCAACTGTAAACATTAATGTCTATAGACATTCAACCCAGAGCCTCGGATCCTACAAATGTAGCAAATATATCTGTCATGTTCATAAATCCACCAGCAGAATCTGGGAAAAACAGAGATCCCCATCCTGGGGCTGATTTATTAATATTTTACTGCGCTTTTCTACCATCATGTTTTTGATCTTGCAAAATGTTGCTTCTGACAGACCTCAGCTGGTTCCTAATTTACTGCAGTTTTCTGAAACCTGATTAATCTCTCTGGCTATTTGACTTTTTTTGTATTGCTAAACATTAAAGCCTGTTACTAAATGACGCATATTTTAGATATCGTTTAAAATATGAAATCGATTTATAATTCATTACAGCCCTGATATATGCTTTAAAATGAAGTAGAAGAAGCCAATAGAAAAGAATAAACAGTGTACTGTAGATTACAGGAGCACACTGCATAGACGGACCACAGTACAGCCTCAGAGTTGCAACGTTAAAAAAACGTTTTGTGATGTCTGAATGTTCAGCGCAGGGAACACACAATGTGGCTTTATTATATCAGCAGTCTGTTTGTGTAATACTGTGTCTGCACTGGAAGTGGCCGATGTCATTGTGACAATTTAATAATACACGTTACCTCTAAATGTACAGGACCAATCAGCTGTAAGCTAGAGACTTAGCAACACGCTAGCAACAGTAAAATGGGTGCGTGACCTCGTATTCCACTTCATTTTCGAAAGAAATAAATAATTAATGTGATACAGTATTGCTACATCATCTCGTTAGAAATCAAAGATGTTTTAAATTAGAAAATGTAAGTTTAATTACAAAAATTAAATTTACATTTTAATGTGACATTACACTCTGGTTGTAATAACTGCTAGAATGTATTTGAGTTAGGGTCATCAAAAGTAGAAACTGGGCGTTTATTAACTTAACACGCGTCTGAACACAGCATGTCACAACGGCCACTTTTAGTGCAGGTCACATGACCTGTGCGCAAAGCCAGACGAAAGATTTCTCATCCAGAGGAAGAATTTTTAAAATGACTTAAAAAGAACTTGATCTCATATAGCACAAATATCATCTAATGCCTGTGTGCTTTGTGTAAGCATATGGTTTGTATTGCTTTGAGTCTGGTATATTTATAATATATATTTATAATATATAAAAGAATATTCATCACCATAAAAACGTTTCATATCATTATGTTACGAAAACACACAAGTCATCCCTCCCCCTTTGGCACTAAAAGCTCTATTAAGATAAATATTACTTTGAAATTTCATTTTTTTTATATATATATATATATAATTGCTGGACACTTGAGTAGCCTCACATTCATCTAAGCACGATCTGTACATGAGGGGGTTTAAGAAAAGACATCTTTAAACTGACCATAAAATCCTTTTTCTATTCTCGCGTTCAGTGTAAAACGCTGCTTTAGCTTTAACAATATCTAACCGTTAAAACTTTACTAGACCTGTAGCTGCACGCTTGCACTTATATTTACACAATCTATAAGAATGATTCAAATGATTTGAATGGCTTTATGATGAACATATTATATGAGTCTGATGAGAGAGAGAAACAAAGAGAGAGATGGACAGACAGTGTGTGTAAAAGCCCTTTCTGCTAGTGAGACTGAGTCTTTAAAATCAACATGAACATATTTCATGTTTTTTCAGGGTTTTTTTTTTCTATGATGTGAGACTTTACATCATTACAGAAATTAATGCATTTTGAAGAGAAACATTTTCCCTTTGGAATACAGACTTGCTCTGCTGAACTGCTCACAATAACACAGGGATGTGTATTAAGATCCGTTCTTACTAATTCTAATGACTGGACCGAAATATCTAAAGTTTTAAAATTGTTCAAACAGGTGAAGATCTTGTGGAACTAACATGACCAAATGTACCGTGGTATTACCATCTGAAACATCACTGTACTGCAGTATTGCCACATTACAGTCTGATGAGGGCTTTTCTACAGCAGGTTCATGGATGTGCTCTTTGAACGGAACTCAAGCTGAGACAATCTCATGATGGTCATATTTCACCCCAACATCACATTCATTACGATTTTGTCAGTGTGACCCCCTCTGTTTCTTTCTTTTAAAATCTTAACAGTGCCACATTTCATTTGATATTGGGGTGAAAAATGACCCGGACGTCTTGCCATTCTGATCCGGAAAAAAGATGGATGGATAATAAGAAGGAAGAAGAGCCGGCGTGATCTTGTCGCGTCTGTTTGCATTGACACTGTTCTGCAGAACGTCAAACCGAATGCTTTGTTTAAAGATTGTGTTCACGTCTCGTACATCATCAGGGATCTTACCGTACCCTCTTTAATTATTACAGCAGTCGTGTGTGCGTGTGTGTGTGCGCACTATACAACATGTAATTATACAGGCTTTTCCCCTTGCTGCCAGTCTTTTTACAGCCCTTAATAATCTCATTGTTTGATGATGAACATAGCAAAAAGGCTTATAATGTTCACGTATGCTGGGAAGGTCCCCACGACGCAGGTGGATTTCCACATTTTTTTCCTCCCCCGTCTCTTCTGGGACACACCAACACGTTTGTAGTCCTCATAGAAACAGCACTAATTAGATGAAAGCCATGTTTGTTTAAGGCCACTACCAAAACAGACCGACTGAACTCTGGACTAGACGAACGATTAAACAACTTTGTGATTCTACTGCAGGTCTGATTTTAATATCTGAGATGTTTCTCCACAAGGGACTTTTCAACCCCTGTTTTGCATTGATCCAAAATTGAGAACATGTAAACACACACACTCAAGCAACGTCTCCTGTTAGTCTCCGCCCACATTTATGACAGCAGACTCTGTTCCTCTGACAGTTTGACATGTTAACTTGTCCTTCTCGGCTGTGATGTCCTATAATGAGGAGGAACTCTGGCTGTAGTGTCGCAGCACCAGGCACTCATATTTTGGAGTGGGCTGAAGGGTTGTTTCAGCATCTGAAGCGGGCGAACTGGGCGAGGCGCTACCTGACCCGACGGAGTCCCTGAAGGGAGAGGGCGGGGTCAGTGCAAGCAGTTCCTCAAACTCTGGTTGATTGGATGAAGGTTCTAGCGCTGAGGCCACGCCCACCTTCAGCTCCTTTCCACTGGTTGTGGGTGATGCTTTTAGCCGCGAGGAACCGGACAGGGGGCAAGGTGGGGCAGGACGACTTATGTTAGACTCCACCGGCGGGAGGGGCTGGATCTCTGCGTAGGTGGTCATGGTGGTCGGCATGGAAATCTCACGAGAGAGGCGGTAGGACGGAGGACAGCAGGGTTCCAGTGCGGAGGCGTGTGCATGTGCGTGTGCAGAACTGCTAGTGGACAGACCCACAGTGCTTGTTGGTGGAGAATTGGTTAGCATCATGCTGTTGAGCTCGCTAATGTTGGCGGTAAAACGGTTAACCACGCAGCTGATCTGCTCCATCAGAGAACCCTGTGATGCACTTCCACCCCCGCATGTCACGCTACCGCGTTGCGGAGGCTGACACATGTACGTGGACACGCTCATGACCTGTGCGTCAATCGCTGCGCTCTGCGCTAAAGTCATGCTGGCTCTCTGGGTCACGGTGCTGATTGGTGAAGGTGTCTGAGGCCGGTACGTGATTGGATATCGCTCCTCCGTCTCTGTGACCTCATAGAGCATTTTGTTATTACTGTTGTCGGTGTTGTTGTCTGTGCCGCCGCAGTAACGCCCTTCAGAGGTCTTGGAGAAAGGTTTGATCACGGCGGTCTGGTTGTTCTCGCGTTTCTTAATGTGGAAGGACAGACGCTGCCACAGGTGGCTGCCCTTGGTACTGCACTCATTCTGGGCCCAAGTCACTGACTTTCCATTAGAGCTGCAACAACAAGATTTAAAATAATCATATTTACTGTTAAATATGCTGATGAATAAAAATAACCTATGAATGACTTATATTTGCCTCTGTACTTTGGCTTTCTGGTTAAGACATACTGTAGGTACTAACAATGCAAGCACTAAATACACACACACTTCACCTTGTCTTGTTGTGGGGTTAATTAGACTCATTATTTCTGCCTAAAGTTGAAGTGCCGCTTCTATCATGTAATCAGGGGTAATGGATCGTTCTTCAAGATGTTTGTGTACACACGTACACACACGCACACACACACTCACACACTCACACACACACACACTCACAGAGATGTGCCAAAGCAATGACCTTCACTTTAGCATACATTTTCATTCTTTGTTTAAATGCTGCAAGCACACACACACACACACACACACACCTCATCTGTCTGATAGAAATAAATATGAAGAAAGTTTAGGGACACAGTTTTCTTTTCAACATTAAATATGACTGACAGGCATTGAAATGAAAGACCTTCAACAAGGCCAAAGAAAAAGAGAGAAAAACAGCTTCTGTGTTAATGAAACAAAAGTGACAATAACAGGGGCAGCTGTGCTTTCCTTAAAAAAACTGTTTGTCTATCTGTCTTTATCACAATCTCTCTCTCGCTCTCTCTCTCACACACACACACACACACACACACACACACAAACACAAACATATACACACATCAATCTGTCTGTCTGTCTGTCTGTCTGCCATACTGTCATACACACACACCTCTACCTGTCTGTCACACACACCCCTATCTGTCTGTCTGTGTGTCTCTAGGTATATGTGTGTGTAAGCACTCAGGCAGTGTGTGGGTTACTCAGAGGTTAACTGTGCAGTGATGTAAACACTTTCATTTTATGGATGTTATTACTTTAACTGCTCCAGCATCACCACACAAATGAACTGTTTAGCCAGCATGACCCCAGACATGCTTTCTTTGACCTTTGACTCTCTGTGCCTTTAAAACCAGCATGATCAGCATCTGATCATGACAGCGTTTGTGAGGTACTGCTCTTCATAAATGTTCTGTTTTTATCCTTAAAACCTTCAACTACTGAACATACTGACGTCCATTCAAATTGTAAAGCCCAATCACTTGTGTAGATGTAATCTGTTTAGTTTTTTTTTCACAACAACAGCATTCACACAAAACCAAAGGCAAAATTAATATTTATATCAAACATGCTTTTCTTTTGCTGCTCTTCAAGCTCTGATATTTCTCACAGGAAATGAAATCTGACATTTATTCAACACAAGCACACCTGAGCGTCTCTCCAGACGAGCCGCGTCTTTTCCACAGGTTGACCAGGCTGCTGGAACGGCTGGCGGCGGACGAAGACTTTCCATCACCGACGTGCATGCGCACCACCGTTGAGGTGGTGAAGGCGCTCCTGACGTTCCTCTCGGGTTTAGCGAGGATGATGTAAACTTTCGGAACAAACATGCAGCCCAGAGCAACGGTGGCGCTCAGGCTGACTGAGAAGCACATGGTGATGGTCTTGTAATTGGAACCGAAGTAAATGGGGACGAACGCCAACCAGATGATACAGGTGGTGTACATGGTAAAGGCGATGTACTTGGCCTCGTTGAAATTGGCGGGAACGTTGCGTGTTTTAAAGGCGTAGAAGGTGCAGCTCATGATGAGCAGGCCGTTGTAGCCCAGTGGCGCCACCACGCCCATGTTGGTGGTGTTGCAGATGAGGTTGACCTCGCGGATGGACGGGTAGTCATGGATAACGTCAGGGGGCTCCATGACGAAGAGCGCCACGATGATGCCCAGCTGCAGGAGGATCAGGAGGAAGGCGATGACCAGCTGGGCGCAGGCACTCATGAAACGAGGTTTCTTGGTGCAGATTTTCTTTTTGCTGCCCGCCAGAATCCGAGCAATGCGATTGGTCTTGGTGACGAGGGCCGAGTAGCTCATGGCGGGAGACAGGCCGATGCCGAGACGCTGCAGGTAGCAGTAAATCACTTGAGGTTTGGTGATGAGACAAAAGGTGCAGAGGTATCCTAGACAGATTCCTGCCAGAATGATGTAGCAGAGTTCGCGACTAGACGACTTCACCACCGGAGTGTCGCGGTAGATGATGAAGATGGAGGTGACGAAGAAAGTGGCCATCAGCCCCAAGCAGGCGAAGACGACAGCCGCAATGGGCTCGGGGTCACCCCATCTCAAATACCTCACTGGTATAGGGTCACACCCTGAGAAGAGAGAGCAAAAAGACATGGCAAAAATGTTAGGCTTATATTAAAGAATACCATAGAACAGAGATCTCCAATACATGTTCTTAGAAGTACACAGATCTTCAGAGTTTATCTCCAACCTACTCCAACACACCTGGATATCTCTAGTAGTGCCAAAAACCTTGCTTAGATGCTTCAGGTGTGCTTCATTAAGTTTGGGGCTAAACTCTGCTCGTTGGACACCACCATGTATAAGTGCTTGAATAATATGTTTATTTTTGTCTTTCTTTATAAATCTGATGCACTGAGTAGATGGTGATAAAGTGAGTTTGTTGATCATGGGAGAACAGATTTGATAAGTTCAGATCAGACGATTCTGAACTGACCTTCAGCTCAGCTCGTTGACTGGACGTATTCTGAAATGATTTATTGAAATGGATGTGCTTTAAGTGATGGATAAATAGATTTCTTTCTGTCTCTCTTCTGTCTCTTTCTATCATTGGTAAACGTAATAGAGGTTGAATCATGCGCTTTGCAAAATAATTTATTTTGGTCGTGATTTTGGATCCCAAATAACCCTCAGTGAAATGTTACATTTCTATTAGAGAATCTATGTTAGATTGCTATTGAATCTCAACAAGGCAAATGCAGGCAGTGAATTCATGAGACTCAGGGTCTCTGATCTGCAGCAGTTTGATCACTATCTGTCGGTGTGTTTGACTGTTTTTTAATTCACCTGTGAGGTCATCAGTGGGCCAGGACCCCAGCTCACATGCTCGGCACGTGTACTCGTCAAAAACAAACTCGTTTTCTTTACAAGGAGTACAAGTCCAACAGCAACTGACTTCTCCTTTACGGATCACCTACAGAAAGAAAGAGACAGAGATGGAGACAAGGAGAGATGGAGAGAGAGAATAGTTTAATAACTATTATTAAAAATGCAATTACATTTAACATTTATGATATTTATAAATATTATAAATTTTATTTATTCATATCAATACCATATATTCATGCAGAATATATTTGTTTAATTCTGTACACTAAACACTTCTGGTACTGTGTTGGGTGAGTATGTAAATTGGGGTGATCTGATTGGCTCATTACCGCAATATATTTACCAACAAGCATAATGCAGAACGCAACAAATATTTATTTAATATAAAACATTATGTAGCTTCATGAGAGTTCATGAGGTGCTCACTGACCTTGATTTGACCTTTGTCACAGGGTTCACTGCACACAGATTTGATGATGTCATCTTTTAAAGGCCAGATCTCATCGTCATCGATCTGCAGTCCACTGTTGTCCCAGCTGCCCACGTGTGTGTAGTCAAAATAATCCTTTCCCATCTTCTTAAAATTCATAATCACGTAACTATGAACAGTCAAATGCACACAACAGAAACATGAATTATACTGAAGTACTACTGATTTTATGTATTGAAAAAAAAGAATTGAAATGAATTAAAAATGAATTCTTCATACAATAAGAATTTTGTTTAATGATTCATTAAATAGTTCCCAAACTAACTAACAACTTTAGGTTGCAAGACATTTCCCTAACGGTACCAATAAATAACAAAAACATGATGTTAAAAAAAAATATTTTGGAAGTTCTATAAATGCTGAAAACATCCAGTTTTTTCGATACTGTATTAACATTATTGCTTGGTTATAAGAACACTTTGGTATTCAAACACTTTTTATTCTGTAATGTTTGTAAAATGCTCCACTAACAATTTAAAAGTAATGTTTCTGATACTTGATCCTTTTAGTAAAAAATACCTTTTAGCAAACATTAGCCAACGCTCTCAAAATGTTCCCTGTTGGCTGGATCAGCGTTTCTCAATTTTTCCTAAACATTTTAGCTTATTCGATTTATTGACATTTATTAACCTGATTCACTCATTCACTCATTAAATAGATTGATTGCCTGACTAGAAGGCTGACTGGTTGATTTATTTAGTTTGGTTGACCTGCTGGTGGTGAGTGAATGAATTGATGGATGTATGTATGTATGGATGGATGGATGGATGCTTCTACCTCCCAGGTGAATCTCCGTTCTCATCAAAATAAATGTTTTCCCCAGTGACTCCAGTGAAATTTGTCTTCATGAGAAACTCCAGGAGCTTGGAACCATCTATTGGTCTCATGGCATCACACAGTCCCACCATGCCAGGACACAAAGATTTCTGCATATTATGAAGCCCATGGGCCATACTGTAGATCGCATTTATCACGAAACCCATCTTAGTGTCCTGAGCGTACTGCTGCCGTAGAGAATCTCGCTCTGAGAGAGAGAGAGAGAGAGAGAGAGAGAGAGAGAGAGAGAGATAGAGAGAGAAAGAAGAGGAGAATTGGAGAGCAGGGGAAGGAGAAGGAAAGAGAGAAAGAGACAATGAGAGAAAGAGAGAGAGAGAAAGAGAGAGGGAGAGAGAGAGAGGAGAAGTGGAGAGCGAGGGAAAAAGAAAACAGAGAGAGAGAGAGAGAAAGAGAGAGGGGGAGGATGGGGTTAATGATAGATAGCCCCTCTTTCTTTGCACATGTCCTGTAGGCAGGTCAAATGAAAATATAAGTGTGTTAAATTGCCTATGTGCAGTGAATCTGATTACATACAGAGACTCATATTTCCATCCCGTACAGTGTGAGGGATGTCGAGTATTTATTGGGGTTCTGTGAAGGTATAACTTACACTTCTCTGAGATTTACACCTGAACTAACAGTATCAGACCCTCTCAACAGCTGCTATGAAGTGGTCAGGAGAGACACATTGCCACTTATTCACCTGCTACTAAAATATGTCTTTATCAGCTGGACAATTTCTCACTATTTTCTCGTTGTGTAGAACCACAAGCATAGCAATTTTTAATTAAGAAAATGTGCTTCACTCTATTCCTATTCCTGTCTGTTAAACATCAGAACACCTGCTTAGAAACTAGTCTAAGAACTAGTCATTTATACACATCAATAACAAGTCTAAAAACTTCTTCGAGTATTTCTGCCCATCCTAGTATGAGCTTTTCAAAATTGCTGGATCAGATGGTTGCATTTAACATTTAAAATGTCTGTTTTGTGGTGATGCTTTTGTGTTCGGTGATCAGCCAGTCACTTAATGTCCAGAGTGCATCAGAAACACCATATGCATGCCTGCCCAATAACTGCTGTCTAATGCTTCTGCCAAATCTCAATTCATTCAGAACCGTGTTCCTCACAGCAGGCTCTGATGGAAAAATGAGGCTCTGAGCTGACAATAAAATCTCTCTCTGGCTCTCTTTCCCTCTTCCTGTCAATTTATATGCAAACAGACACCAAATCAGGTTTCGGAGAGAAATTGTGCGTGTTATTTTTTTAACAACAGGGCTGAATACTCAAGGAAGTTTTCTTTGAACTATTACAGATGCTCAGAGAAATGAAATTCAGAGTGTGATAGCAGGTATGATATCTGAGTAAGACTGAATGACAAAATATCAAATCTTTGCTTCTCAGGAGTCTTGTAACTGTGATTATGCATGTTTGACACAGATGAAATACATTAAAGTGTTTGAAATGGTTTTGTGTTATGTCGTTGGGACTCACTGCTGCAGGTTCGATTGTATTTGATGTTCTCCTGTGGATGTCCTTTCAGCCTGCAGTGGAAGCGATGTTGCCAGAATTCGGGGAACCACGGGTTCCGTGGGTTGTTGTCGGGTCGTAGTTTCAGGTAATAATCGTCAAACCACTTCACGTCCGCAGACTGCAGCTTTATCGTTATCCCGCCGGCGGCCTCTTGCACATACCCGTCAGTGACATCATAACGATCCGCCCACCCATCACTGTGATTGGAGAAGGAAACAAATAAACTTTAAAAACAGCGTGTGTTGTGTGATTGTATGTTTGTGTGTGTATCTGAGTGAATATGTGAGTGTGTATGTGGGATTTTGGCACGGAAAACATTCAGCTGTGCCACATGAATCGTTCCTGAGATTCACATTGACTGGTACGTTTGAACAAATTAAATAGTTTTGATACAAGGTAGATACAAATTGCCAATTAAACGAACACCCACACACAAATGACTCATTATTTCTCTGCCTGCACTGCCAGTTTCCCACGTAACCATGACAACTAGAGGCATATTTTTAAAAGACTGATAACTCTTCATGTGAAAAATCTCACATTTCATCTGTATATACAGTCAGAGTATATACGTACGTGGTGGAGAATCATATAGGCCATATGGCATTTGATTACTTATTCATTAATAACACATACACACACATACTGACAGGTGATGATAGAGATTTTATGAAAAAGGTGTTTGTTGACTTTCTCTTCTCAGACTGAAATTAAAGTAAATACAAACCGTACTCCTCAAATGAGGCACAGGACACTGATCTCACAATTTAGTTGTTAGCTACTATGAAGACATCAAAATATATAGCATACACAAATGTTAGTTCAAATAGTACATTTTACACAGCACTCCCTTATCTGTCTCCCTTAACTGGCAGGCCCATTTCAGGTCCTGGAATAATCTACTACAGGCCTAATAAATTAAATTAGGTGTGTTTGATTTGGGAGACAAAATGTGACTTACATACACTGCCTTACAATTTGGCCAAATAAGTTTTGGCATCAGGTGTGGGCCTATGATGCTTTTAAATGCTTACAGGGTCTGGATCAAAGCTTAAGTGTGTGTTTCTACCAGCGGTCCAACTAAATACCATTGCACATACGTAGGTCACAAATAAACACACACACCCTCACTTCAGTCAGGACAGACAGACAAGAACACAGTCACCTCACAGAGAAAGAGACACACTCTCTCACACTATCACACACTGAGGGTGCAGATGGTAACGTTGTGGGAAAACTCATGTGACACCCTGTGCTCTTGTGTGGAGGTGCTGGTGACCTCACAGCTAGCTGCACAGTGATTGGCTGAGACAGTAGCCATGGCGACAGTATTGGTGTAGGTGCTTGCTAGGGATTCTGGGGGACAACACTGAGGTTGTTAGTGTGTGTTGTGGTCCCAGAGGAAAATAGTATTGCTCAGGTTGCTCTTTAATATCCCAGGAGAGTTTTCAGTCATTTTTCATTTTAGAAATATCTCTGTCTCACATGTTTCTTTACCTTTTGAAAAACAAAAACAAATATGAAAAGTGTACACATTAATGTTACACAATTAATGTGGACAGTATAGCTCAGATAATTTGGTTTTAGGAGAATTTGATAAATTTGAAAAACGCTTGTTTTTTTAGACTTTGGTATCATGCATATTTAAAGACATTTCCGGGATTCTTGGTTGAGGAAAAACAGAAGAAAAACTAAAATCCCTAAAGGAAAGTCTTTGCATTTGGCGGCCATATTTGCAACATAACCTTCAATTTCAATAACCTCAGATTATAGAGCAAAAATCTTTATTTGCTCTTCATGTAATCTCAATGTTGTCTAGGAGAAACAACAGAAAGAGAGAGAGAAAAAGAGAGAGAGAAAGCAACTCTTGCTCCGTCACATCCCAAGGTTAAGGATTAAACAGGAAATGACCTACAACACAGTTCGTCATGCAAGCGAGCTCTCGCCTGGAACAAGTGCTGCGTACCAGAGATAACTTTACCCGTGTCGACACACAAACACTGGCAGAATGTTGCTGGCCATCATCTCAGGCCAACTGGGGACAGGAGCCCAGATTTCAGTGCCAAGTTCCTCTCTCCACCATACCCTTTTCATCCCAGAGCTATCACGGCTTCCCACAATGCACTCTGACAAAATAGCGTTCTAAAGAATTATTATTTTGTGTGAACTGTTGACTCCTAAGATGTTGAACGGTGTGGGGAAAAAAATGAGTCAATGAACCGCGTTTGTCATTCCAGAGAATATGCAAATGAGCAACAAAACTAGTACAGAACAAGAAACTGAGGCTTCCTGCAGTGATTTGATTACTACTAGCGTGATATAAGAACAGAGTTTTGGCATTTGTGACCCTATTTTACTTCAAGAATATCATATAATTCTGAGTAAAAGGAAAATTCAATGAGAAAGATTTTTTTTATAAAGTCTGCATTACAACGACAACAAACAAGGAATTGTGCACAAGAAAATAAGTTCTTTTAAGAAAGTAAAAAGGGTCAGTTGTCAATTTCATGTTGACTTAAGTGGATTCACTATCTTCTCGTTCTCTTTGAAGATGAAACATTAATCACAACTCTGTCATGTTCTCCCAAAGGGAGAAAGCTTTAATCTCCTCTAGCCATGACACACACACACACCAGACAGGTAGTTTCCAATTTACCATTTTGAATCTGTCTGAATCTAAACTTCCCACCACCTGAAAACATTTCCCACTCTCTCTTTCTTACTCTGTTGCAGACAACACTGTCTCACCATCAGAAAATGCACATCTCTGTGGAGACAAAGAGACAGATCACTATGGCGATAGATGTAACTGTGTTTGACAACCTGACAGCTACTTTTGGAGGGGTAGTGGCAAGTTTTAGAAAGAGAGAGAGAGAAAAATGTGTGTGTACAAAAAGGAAATCCAAAAAATTAACATTTGCTATTTCTCCATTTCATCTCTGTCTGTTTTCTTAGAACTTCCTGAAGTCACACCTGGTTTCTCTCTCTCTCTCTCTCTCTCTCTCTCTCTTTCTCTGTGTGTGTGTGTTTGCGTGCGCAGAGCATTCATGTGGGACATGACATTTACAGCATTTATATTTTATTCTGCATATGAAAATGAAACCAAAATTTATTCAACAAATCTGTTAAGAAATGACACTCAAAAAGTTATTATGATGAGCTTTGTATAAAAAAGTCTGCAGTATATCATCACATAAATAACTGTTCAAATATAATGTCTATAACATGTTAACGGGTTTGTGTGTGGGTATGTTTAAATTAGCGTGGTATGAAAACAATAGAAGTCTGTGAGATGTACTCACAAATGTGTGTGTGTTTGAAAAACAAGACGTGTTGGGCATGATGTCAGCCTTTATTAATGTGTGGGCGGGTTTGAGCAGGTATTTAAAAATGAGAGCCCACATCATCAATCAAACTCCCATCACTGCAGAAACATTAATTTAACATTACTGTAACACTAATGCAACAGTGATTAATGTTACCTAAACCACACACACACACACACAGATACAAATGCTCTGATCTGTTTTGATCTGATTAAATTTAGTATTAAAACAACAAGCAAAACAAAACAAGCAACATCTATATAACACTGAAAAATGCCTTTTAAAATGAAATTGTAATTAAAATGTATTTCTTTACATCTTAATAGTCACAATACATTATCTGTATCCACCAATCAGCATTCAGGAATGAAACAGTGTTCTGCTAATACTGATTAAAGAACTTTTCGCACAAGGAAAACATTATGACTAACTAATTTCCTTTTGTGATAATAACAGTGTACTTTTGTGCAGAAGTCGACAGTGTGTTTCTGTTTGTTATGTTTATGAAATGCTCTTTTTAAAAGACCTTTCATACCTCATACAAGCGCCACGTGTGGGCGTCCACTCAACATGCAGACGTGTGTGTGTGTGTGTGTGAGTGGGTGTATAGCTAAAGAGCTTCCTAATTACTGAGAAAATGAATATCTTATATCAATAATAAATTAAAAATGTTAATAATTAAAATGTGAATTTCAGTGATATTTCCTAAACATAATTTACCTGTGAACATTACATTCCCATGTTTAGATTTCCTCTGGTTTTATTGGGTTTCCGTCTTTTTGCTTTCTGTTTATTTTCATCAGTTCTGTCAGGAGAGGAAATGAACAGGCAGATGGAAACGGCTACACTCGTTTATTTGTAAAGGATCATATCGGCCCTGTCTTTCGCACAGCTGCGCCCAAAATCTTCTCTGCCTCTCCACGAATGAAGACTATTACAGAGAACACACTCCAGAAAATTCACCTCTCTCAACAGGCAAAAACTTCAAAAAAAGGTCTTTACTACTTCATTTGTTTCTCATAAACAACATTTAGCAAATGCAGATTTGATGATGCAGATTTCATGCTGAAAATTCCAGTAAAATGAAATGTGTCTAATTTAGAGTTTTAGAAGAAATCTTTTCAATATCCTAAAGTGTTCTCTGAATTGTCAAGATAGCAAAAGCAATATGATTTATGTATGACACATTCCTCCTGAAAAGTGTGAACATTCAGCTTGGTGGTGCTTTCCAGCAACAATATTCTCTCTCTCCAGTCTCTCTCTTAATTAACCCAAAACCTGGTGGCATCATTCAGCTGTTGTTCAGTGAGAGTATGACAGCATTACATCTCAGATCAATATTGATCAATACGCAGATCTCCAACACTGATCCAAACAAAGATCTCTCAGACTGCCACACACGTTGGCATATGTGGTTTATGAGGACTCTTCATAGACATAATGGTTTTTATACTGTACAAACGGTATATTCTGTCCCCCTTCACTAACAATAAACCTAACTCTCACAAAAAACATTCTGTTCTTTTCTTTTTAAAAATCATTGTACAATTTCTATGCTTGTTTTCTCATGGAGACCTGAAAATGTCCCCACAAGGTCAAAATTAACTGGACATTTAGTTCCCACAACTTATGCCAGGAATTTATGGTGAATACCCGGACCACACATCCCA
>JAZGTK010004862.1:0-11280 GCA_036877625.1 Ambastaia sidthimunki
ATGCTTTTAAGCGTTTGGTATCTCAAAGCCCGTTTCATATGTTGTAAATCACATCACCCTGAGAAAATAAAACACACTTAATTTTCTGCTTCCTGTTTTCAAACTTTACAGTGTGCAATATTTCATTCCATAGCACCCTGACCATTTTCACACAATATAATTGTATTTTTAGCAATAAATTGTAACACCAATTGTTACAAATTAAATAAATGTATGTTATATGTAATTTTTTATCAGGTGAAGAATGGAAGAACTCTATAAACAGGTTCAGACTTCAGTAATCTTCTTAATTTTAGGCATAATAACATTGAAGAATGGAGGTACTGTAACATTCATTATTAATGCCATTACATATATATTCCAAAGATATTGTTAGAATTTGTTTAAACAACTGAATGTGTCATTATAACATCTGATACGTGACTTAATTTAGTTTCATTAAAGTGTTTATTTATTAGATTAAAATCTTTCCAAAAATGAGCTCCATGTTTCTGTTAAAATATCTTCCTTTTGTTTCTTTCACTCCTCAGGTTTTGTAAACTCTGTAAGTTTGTGGGGAAAGGAGGTGGATTTCCTGGAGAAAGATTGTGGCTACTGGCTCATAAGACCCGAATACTCCATCCCTGCCTTGGACGAGTTCAGCGTGTGTGTGAACATTAAAATGAAGATCAGTAACTCCGAGTGGACCGCGTTCACGTACCTGCACCCCGATAAGACACACGTGGAGCTGGGGCTGAAAGGTCATAGGTCAGAACTCCATACCATGATGTTTGGAAGGGTCTGGTCCACACCTTATGTGATAACTTTGGGAAACTGGCATTCAATCTGCATTACCTGGTCCAGATTCATGTTTGAGCCTAAGGTCTATATCAATGGTTCTATTGTGATATTAAGAAAGTATAAAGGATTGCCAATGTTTCCCTACTGCTGCAGACTGGCCCCCAATGGCACTCTGACTCTAGCTGTGGCTCATTTTTTTGTGAAGGATAAAATGGTCATTGAAACTGGCACTGAACTTACCGGTAGTTTAAGTCTCTTCAGGGTGTGGGGAAGGGCACGTACAGATAAGGACATATCAGCGTTGGCTTGCACTGATGGGAATATACTGCACTGGGAAGCGCGGATTTGGGACAAACGGCAGGACTGTGAGCCTATGCAAGACATTGCGCTACAGTGCGGTAAGAGCCGCAGACACGCAGATATAGACAAACAAGCACGACAGATATTAATCACGCTAAAATTGTGAATCATTTGTTGATGATGGAACTGTAAGTAAGGATTCATTGGTGAAATATGCTTGTATATCAACATTTATCAACATGATGTGGACAAGATTCATGTATTAAAAGAGATTCATGTATCAAAAACAGAATAATACAGTGGTATTTATACACTTATTTATGAAAGGCCAAAAATTGTTCAGGAGATAATACATTTCAGAAGAAATAACATGCTTCATTTGCTAATAAGGAACTATTTTAAATATGTACTTACATGTACATCTCTGAATTTACATTTACATATATTTTCAACGTATATAATTTTGTTTTTTACTGTGCAATAGTTTAAGCAATGAACTTGGGCTAAATCAAATCATTTCGCCGGACAATCGCTATGTATGTTTTTGTTTCTTTATTGGCCTGTTTTATATGTAATACAATTTCCTATTTTTCTAGAATGGCCGTTTTATGAAGTTCGAGTTTCGTTTATCATCCTTCGCAAAGACGGAAACAAAACAAACGTTTACGACGCTCGGGATATTGCGCATCAGTGGGTGAGCTGCACGAAACGTGCATTAACTCTTTTATTGCTTTTATTGTTTTTTATTGTTTATGCAAATATGTTTTTCTCCTCTTCAAGCTGAGACAAGCTTTGCCGTCGCATATATATTTGCATAGAGTTACAGTGTCTCCTTTAAGTCGGTAAGAACGTGTTTTGTTGCAGAATAATTTTACTTCTAAATACAAGCTGATTTGTTCAAGCCAGAATTCAGAGTTTTGTTTTGTTTTCCAACAGCTCAACCAGCAGAACTGTTGAGGTCCGTCTGTCGATCTATTACTATTTCTAACATCTGCTGCTTTTACGAAATCTACAACTGTATATTACAAAATATAACTGTATATTCAGCAAACTAACACGATTGTTGTTTCTCCTAAGCAGGGCACAAAAATTCTGTTGTCCGCCCCTGCCGGAGTCAGTCAGTGAGAATCTCATTTCTTACAGTAGCCTATATGAAAAACATAGGCATTGTTATTGCTTGATAACTAGGCAATTAATACATTTTGCAAATGTTATATCTCATGTTATGTATGTTTATAGGTTTATCTGCCTGGCTCATCTAAATGTGATTCCTAAAGCTGATGTTGGAAAAGTTCAGGATGAGTTGTCGGCCATCCTGGAGAAAGGACACAGTAGTGAATACTGCGATTTATTCACAAATCCTGACTTTATCTTCATATACCCTCTTGGTAAATTAATCCAGGATAACTAATATTAATCTGAGTACAATTCAAACCAATATACTACAATTAGAAGATATTGGTAATTTGTCTAGATAAGGATTTTTATATTATAATGAACTATTTGACTGCAACATTAGCAATTAAAAGAAACATTGAATTACATTGTGACAGTAAAAGGGTGTCCACTAACATACACAACCTGATGTATCTATATTCTAACAAATATTCTTACAGAGGATCTTGTGCCGGATCCATCAACAGTAGTGACTGAATCTTCATCTCATACAACCAAGAGACCAACAGCCACAACCTCTCAGGCAACTACAACAGAAATTGTTACCACTGAAAAAACTATCACCACAAGCCCCCTGCTAATGGAAACAACCATAACAGGAAGTTCCTCAACAGTTAAAGAAACAATCTCTTCGACCTCAACTACAACAAGTCTGTATCAGAGCTATATATGCACCCATATATATCTCATGGCTAAAATATGCTTATAAATATGAAAACATTCTTTAAATGTCTTTCTGTTTATTTATTTTACAGTTATTTCCTCCCAATCGTCCACAAAAACAAACCTAGGAGTATCTTTCTCCACTACTGAGGAAGAAACTGTTTTATCCTCAACAGCCGTGATGACATCAGCAAGTCCATACAGTAAATCCATATATGTTTCTTATGGAATGTATAGAAACTGAGCAGTATGTTCTCTATATGAGTTGAATGAATGTATCTTTCTTCATTATTTCTAACAGTCACTACCACCATGGAAACCCTGTTGACAGAAAGTTTCTCAACTATTAAAGAAGCCACTGTTTTATCTTCCACAGCCAGCCAAATATTAACAGTGACCTCGTGCCCTTCTTTATTTTCAACAGATGGAGGAAAATCAGGTCACAATGTCTTGATGAATTCCTAATTTTTGAGACACTGTGTGATTGACTTTGCATTTGCATTCCTTCTTAAACAATGAGATAATTTCATATAATTTTTATATATAAATCATTTTAATTTTATTCTAATTATATATATACATAATTTCTTTTCAATCATGTAAAATGACACCTTCTATCTCAAATTTTACTTTTGCCACAGAAATGTTACTTTACTTACCACAATTCCATATTTAATAAAGTTTCTGCCCATAAAACAGACAGCTTCTTCAAAGTCAACCTCACTGTGACTATAGAAAGCTCAGATAATAATCCTGAAAGCATCATTGAGACCTGGGTAAGATATAAAAAACTAAACCTTAACATATCTAACAGAAACACTGCATGTCAAACTGAAAGTGATTTATGTTTTATATCCTCTTTACAGCTTCATAAAACCCTCTCCAGTGAAGACATTTCTGTGCTAAACTTTAAACTCTTGACCACCCTCACACAGGCCCAAACACAGAGGTAAGTCAGTGTTCTCACTACAGAAAAGAGAAGAAACAGAGTGGTAAACTAGAGACAGATGTTTAAACGTGTACGTCTGATGTGTGCTTTCAGTGTGGAAAAACATAGAACATTATCCAAAGTGGTGGAAAAGGTATGTGGTTCGAATATTGTTACTCACAGCTGAACCCTCAAGTATTTGACCTCTTACTTGATATTTTGATGATATTTTCATCTTATTTGTTTGTCTTGCAGCATTTCCTACTCCTAAAAACAAGGTGAGATATTCTTTATGAGATACAGAAATAGAACCAAAGTCTCAACATGTGTTAATGGTAAAGAACAATGATGGTACTAAATAGATTATGCTGAGAACATATGGAGATGATACTTCTGCATTGTGCTAAATGCTTTAATGTGGTTGCTTGATGCAGACCTCAGTTTGTTCTCAGCCATAGTTGCACCTTTCAAACTATGGTGACCACCTCCTCAAACATCAAGGAGACCCAGGAGCAGATTCACAAGCTATTGGACGAACCGTACACCAATGGAACGATAACCCTGGATGCTCAACCTGAAGACATTTTAATCTCTCATATTGGTATGTGCACTTTATAATTAAGCTCCACTAACAATCAGATACAAAAACAACCTCTTACACCCAGAGATCTCTGAATATATCTCTCTTCATCCAGATCCAGGGTCATGCCCAGAGCACAAACATCACACCAGACAGGGGCTTTTCAACTGGCCTCAGACTGAGGCAGAGCACAGCACCTGGCATTCATGTGAGGGAAACCCTGCAAAGAAGGCAGACAGGAAATGGTAAAGATCTCGCTTGTAAATCACGAGCTATCCAGTAACAATATTTATAGCTTTATAATTTGTAAATATGACACAATGTAAAATCTCAACCCCCCTCAAACATACACCATTGGCTCAGATGGGCCTCCCAAACAAGCAGATCTGGTACCACTAATGGTGTAGACACTGTATTTTTAATCATATTAATAATTGCATCATAAATTGCATTTAACTTCTACATCATTGGTTGCCTGTCCATTGTGTAATGATTGCTTTAACTGCTTAAAGAGTGATTGATGACATAATATAATGTTTTAACACTTCACAGTCAAGGTTATTACCACCAATCACTGACTTTTAAAAGAGGAAGTCATCTGGTTTTCTATTTGAAGGGCTGTTGTAAAACAGTTAATCTTCTGTATGTTCCGTAATTTATGCTGGGACTGTTTGTAGGATCGATTTCATTGCAGAGGTACATACAGAGTCTGTGTGTGCTTTCATTGTACAAATCGTTCCAGTTTTTTTACAACCCTTACATGGCTGAACAGGTCCTAAGCATGAACTCATTGTGTAACATACATTGTGTATCTGACAGTCTTACGTAACTGTGCGTGAAGTGATATTGAACAATTAGGAATAATTAGTGGGGAAATCGATCCTAATAATTCATGGTTTGGTGGGTTTATTGATTGGGGCCTTTTGTCAAACAGTTTGCTGGATGCGGTCTCTAATAAAGCTCTTTGGGGGTCTCCAGACGTGGCACAGTGCAAAGTGGTGGTCAACAACATGTCAGACCTAGAAGATATTCCAGTTACTCAAGGTGAACTTCTCTCAGTAATTCACATGAAAAAAACATGCATTTCCTTTAAACAGACTTATTTATGAATTACAAGTCTTCAACATTTTGAAACAGATTTCTATCATGTTAGAGATTTATAATCATTAATGACTTTAGTTCTTATTCTGAAGACTCACTGTCCTGCAGAGAATAGTTCCTGGTTCTAGTTCAGGTGTATTTAAGTTGGAACTCGAGCATCTAGATATCTAGATATTTATATTTTAAATATTAAATAATATTTAATAAACCAGCTTTACAGTACCTACAATGTATGCTGTAAGTCTTTTATACAAGGTGATATCAGATGTTACAGTTGTAAGAGACTATAAACAATAGTGTTTACAATTAGCAGAATTAATGTGCATTTTAAGGCAATGATAATGTGATCATAATAATTACTATACAGTATATGTACAATTTGACAGTTTGTATTATATATTATTATGGACACTTATATCATGTAACATACAATATTTTCCCTATAGACAATGCAGAGGATATTTTAATTATGATTGAAGACATGCTAAATGAGAACAGAGTTCTGGATGCGTATGAGCTCACAACAGTGCTGAAGAAACTGTCTGATGTGATAAATGTCACTGTGATCATCACCCAGCAGCTGGGAGAGGTTATTATCAACATCACATCTGACATACTGGAGTCTGAAAGCAACCTACAGCCCTTCATCAACAGGTTTGTAATACACCATAACATTTACGAGCTTAAAGTACATGTTATAATTCTTAGATGTGGTTTATAGCAAAGAGTGAGTCAATTATAAACTGATTTAGTAGTGAAATATATATATTATACACATGTATTATATTACTTCTGCTGTTATATGTGAAGGGTTTATGAGATTTTAATATGTTTCATGTCAACAAATCTTTCACTGTATGTACACAGTATTCTGAACCTGACAGAGGCGGTTGGAGACCAGATGTCTGGCTTCACTGGCGAGTCGGGCAGTTTAGTAGCTCCTGCTTTAGCAATTTCAGTGGTCAATGTTGACCCAACAAGCTTCCACAACCTCACTTTCGGGGTCTCGTCCACTATCAAGGGCAGTTACCCTGAGGTAAGCACAACTGGATAAAACTAGGTGAACTTTGAACTTTGCCAACACATCTGCACCATGTCCATTCACATTCTTATAAAATCACATACATTTTTCTTTGTAATATAATATAATTTAGTGGTCCTCAAACTGAGGTTACGGCAAAGGTACAAAAACTCAGCAAAACTGTCATCCGCATTGGATTGTCTCAAAGCAGACTTTTACGTTAGCACGTTCTGTGAGTTTATTGGTAGTTATGTTCTGCACCTTACTGGTAAATTACTGGTAATGTTACAACTTAACAACAATATTTTTCAGGAACACATGATTTCTTAACAATAATTTGCCAGTAATTTACCAGTAAGAACAGCATGTGTGAAAGAGGCTAATGTAGACATTGTTGCCTTTCGCAACTACGTACCTTAGGAGAAATTGTTTCTAGTCACTTACTAGCAATAAAGAATTAATACATACATAGAATGTGTGCAGAAAACGATACAAACTCTCTCCAATACATCCAAACATAAAGTTATTCAAGTTATTCTATACTTTTGTATAGTATCTATCTGTCCATATAGATTGTTTATTGTTAAGAGGAAAAGGCCATTATAAAAAGTTTGGGAAACACTGATCTAATACATAATATTAAAAATCTAACGTATCACTGTTCTTCTACTGAAGATTTATATAAACCAGGAACCTTTTGATGGTACCGTGGCCTTCATCTCTCTGCCCTCTGTAATACAAGAAAACTTTCCCATCCTAAACCACACCAGCCCTCGTGTTCAGTTTCAGTTTTATGGAGTCCCAACTCTCTTTCGGACAAAGGTAACTCTGTCTCACAGTAACAGATCCGATTTGTTGGTTTTATCTCCTGTGACACATTATTTTGACACACTATTTGTGTGAATTTGTCTCAGGATGACCTAGAGGGAAAACAGCTGAACACGTATGTGGTGTCTGCAAGTGTAACTAATGCTACAGGCACCATTAAGAACCTAAAGGAGTATGTAGCTGTTACTCTGCACCATCTAAAGGCCCGGACAGTAAGCAGAGCTATTAGATTATAATGGTTTAAACACTAGTGGAAATATGTCTTAATGCGTCTTTGTTTTGAACAGCATGACCAAGATGTCCAGTGTGTATACTGGGATTTCAATAAGAACGGTAGGTCACAAATTTCTTTCGATTTATATAAGTACAACATCCATCTATTCAGGGGGTGCCTGTGGTCTGAGATGCTGGGATAGACCCCGGCCCCCCATGACTCTAAAGAGGACAAGCGGGTTTGGAGAATGGATGGATGGATACAATATGTGTTTTTGTGTGCATATCCTGTTCTAGATGGATATGGTGGATGGAATCCAAATGGATGCTGGACGTATAATGTCAGCAAAGATTATACAACCTGCCTATGTGATCACATGACTCATTTTGGAGTGCTGCTGGTATGTTGAGAGTCTGTGTTTAATAATCCAATTACAGCTATTTTAAGCTTAATTTGGTCTTGTGAACAGATCTCATTGAAATAGTTGTTATTTGCTGTCATTTCCCTTCCAAAATGTAGCCATTGTTTTACTACAGTTTAAACCAAAAACCATGATTACTATAATTAAACCATGGTAACCACAAAATAACCATGGTTTTGGTAAAGCAACCATAGCTTAACCATGGCAATTTTAGTAAAACTGTGGTTATATAAATGGGAATCAATGCACCAAAACCATGATTACCACGCTTTACTATAATAAAACCATGTTTAATTTTCATGACAGTTGTTTTATATAACAAAATTGTACATATGTAAATATGGGTAATCTTATACGAACAGAATACTATATAATAAACAATAATGAATATGAAGAATTGCACTGGATCTTTTAATACGTTGGCCTTTACAACTTAAATATACTTTACATGAGAAATTCTGCCAATAACATTAAAGTCAATGTTCTCTTATACATCTGTGAATGTGTCTCTGAATGAAAGGATGTTTCCAGAACTCCCATTGATGAGAAGAATGAGAAGATCCTCACTCTCATTACCTACATGGGCTGTGGTGTGTCTTCTTGCTTTCTTGGGATCACAGTGCTAACATACACTCTCTTAGAGTAAGACCTCTGATGTCATAACATTTCAAACGTTACTATTACAATCGATGTCATTAGTTAAACAATAAACAACTACCACCTGTTTGCCTTTAGCAATTAGCAATTCATTTTGTTGCATTGCATTTTAATACAGGAAACTAAGAAGAGACTACCCCTCCAAAATACTGTTAAACCTGTGTCTCGCTTTACTGGGACTCAACCTGATTTTCCTGCTGAACTCCTGGATCTCATCTTTTGGCATCCATGGCCTGTGCATCACTGTGGCAACATTTTTACACTATTTCTTATTGTCATCGTTTACGTGGATGGGGCTGGGAGCAGTCAATATGTACTTTGCTTTGGTCAAAGTTTTTAATGTGTATGTGCCCTCATACATCTTGAAATTCTGCCTGCTTGGCTGGGGTGAGAGATTCGTTTTTTTGTAGAGGTTTATGTCTTTGTTTAATTGATTTATGTATGTTTACTGACCTTCACTTTTTTCACAGGGATTCCACTGGTTATATGTGGCCTGATACTGGCTGTGAAGAGAGATGCATATGGAATAATCACCATGAGCGATTCCCACATGACACTGGATGATTCTGATATGTTGTTAGTCTTGATCAACATTTACGTGTTTGTAGATTTGTGGAAAGTGAAAATGCTGATATATTTTTATGTTAAATTTGTTCTTTCTAAAGCTGCCATTTGTAACTTAAGCACAAGTACATAACAGATCAGTGTTCAAAACTTGCAACGTTAGATTTGAAATAATGATTTATAATTCTGACGTATGACAGCATTCGCCTGTGTGGAACAAAAAGAAAACTCAGGATGGTTGTGTGTTTGTAGTTTGTTCTTACAGAAATCTTAATGCATCAGAAGAAGAGTATAATGCATGAAATGCATTTGTGGGTCTATTTAAAACTAGCATAAAAGAAAAAAAGCAGCTTTACTGAAACAGCTTTTGCATTAATATCCAATGAATGTGCCATACAAATGAAAAATGCCTTTTCTTTTTAGCTGCTGGGTGAAAAATGACGTGGTTTTCTACGTGTCAGTGGTGAGCTACATTGCCCTCATACTTCTATGCAACAGCTCCATCTTCTTGGTGGTTTTGATCCAGATACGAAACATGCAAGTCAATCAACCCGCTGGCACTCACAGTGGTCTCTTGAAAGACCTGCGAGCTGTGGCAAGCCTTACCTTCCTGTTAGGTCTCACCTGGGCTGTGGCGTTTCTGGCCTGGGGCCCTGTGAAAGTGTTTTTCCTCTACCTGTTCTCCATACTCAATAGCCTTCAGGGTAGGAAAGATAAGCAGATAAACTTAGATATTATTAGAGAGTTATTATCCGTTCCTGGTGTCATTAACATCAATTATTACGATTTGTTACAGGATTCTTTATATTTCTGTTCCACTGTCTCATGAAGGAGAATGTACGCAAGCAATGGGGAATACATTTATGTTGTGGAGTCTTCAGGCTGCAAGATTACTCTGGTAAAGCACAATGTTTTCCTCATATCCTTAACAACACTGCAGTACATAAGCTCTTACATTCTGATTGTTTTCAGAATGGACCCAAACCGCAACAGTTGTTTCCAAACCTAAACCCAATCCACCAAATAAGTTTCCCTTTATTGCCTCTGTGAGATCCATTAAGTCTAATTCAACTCAGAGCTCATCGGTTTCCTCAGAATACAGCCAACATCAAGCATCTATCACAGGAGCCAACATGGGTAAGAAACTATTACATAACAGTTTGAAATACTCTAATGTTATAAACATTACATCGTTGTAATTTTTCTTGTGTTTACTTTTGTCTATGATAGATTGTGTGTATGAAAACAGTTTGGTACTACCGAGGGTCAGGACTGGACTGTTGATCCTCCCGCAGGATGCGCCCCCAGGCCCAGGAGGTGGACTTGAGTCCACCCCAAGGCAGTAAAGGAATGGATCAGAAACAGATACTTAGACACATACTGTGTGTGTGTGTGTGTGTGTGTGTGTGTGTGTGTGTGTGTGTGTGTGTGTGTGTGTGTGTGTGTGTGTGTGTGTGTGTGTTTTATTCCTTTAATGTTAACAAATCAAATGTTAAGTCTGTTGTATCATGAAATGACATATTTAGAAATATCTAGACGAGTATGTTGTTGTACCTTGATCAAAAAATTGTATTAATCAATTTTACCCAAAATGTAAACCCAAGAAATGTCCATATTGTTCATATAAAACTTAATTAAAATTAAAACATACCAAACATTGTCCTATAAACGTTTCAATTTAAATAAAAAGTTCATGTTTTGTGTGAAAATGTGTCATTTGTTTTTTAAAAAGGCCTACGCATATACCCACCATAATTATTTTGCAAGCCTACAATTTCACTGCTAATGCCGTCAGTAGATCTTAGGCCGGAACGACACACGTGAACGGGACAGTTGCTTTCCGGAACATTTAGCGCGGTGGACGTGACCTTTCACTTTGGAAGTGCAACATTTAGACGTTTTGGTGGTTCAGCAGTGAAAAGGTGGGTTATCTTTTAGTTTTAATATATCTGAAAATGTTATAGAAACATCCATTCACATAGTTATCCCAATAAATTAAAGCTAAACAGTGCGGTGCCTCTAAATACACCGTATATGGGAAAATATG
>JAZGTK010004862.1:11330-23531 GCA_036877625.1 Ambastaia sidthimunki
ATGCTTTTAAGCGTTTGGTATCTCAAAGCCCGTTTCATATGTTGTAAATCACATCACCCTGAGAAAATAAAACACACTTAATTTTCTGCTTCCTGTTTTCAAACTTTACAGTGTGCAATATTTCATTCCATAGCACCCTGACCATTTTCACACAATATAATTGTATTTTTAGCAATAAATTGTAACACCAATTGTTACAAATTAAATAAATGTATGTTATATGTAATTTTTTATCAGGTGAAGAATGGAAGAACTCTATAAACAGGTTCAGACTTCAGTAATCTTCTTAATTTTAGGCATAATAACATTGAAGAATGGAGGTACTGTAACATTCATTATTAATGCCATTACATATATATTCCAAAGATATTGTTAGAATTTGTTTAAACAACTGAATGTGTCATTATAACATCTGATACGTGACTTAATTTAGTTTCATTAAAGTGTTTATTTATTAGATTAAAATCTTTCCAAAAATGAGCTCCATGTTTCTGTTAAAATATCTTCCTTTTGTTTCTTTCACTCCTCAGGTTTTGTAAACTCTGTAAGTTTGTGGGGAAAGGAGGTGGATTTCCTGGAGAAAGATTGTGGCTACTGGCTCATAAGACCCGAATACTCCATCCCTGCCTTGGACGAGTTCAGCGTGTGTGTGAACATTAAAATGAAGATCAGTAACTCCGAGTGGACCGCGTTCACGTACCTGCACCCCGATAAGACACACGTGGAGCTGGGGCTGAAAGGTCATAGGTCAGAACTCCATACCATGATGTTTGGAAGGGTCTGGTCCACACCTTATGTGATAACTTTGGGAAACTGGCATTCAATCTGCATTACCTGGTCCAGATTCATGTTTGAGCCTAAGGTCTATATCAATGGTTCTATTGTGATATTAAGAAAGTATAAAGGATTGCCAATGTTTCCCTACTGCTGCAGACTGGCCCCCAATGGCACTCTGACTCTAGCTGTGGCTCATTTTTTTGTGAAGGATAAAATGGTCATTGAAACTGGCACTGAACTTACCGGTAGTTTAAGTCTCTTCAGGGTGTGGGGAAGGGCACGTACAGATAAGGACATATCAGCGTTGGCTTGCACTGATGGGAATATACTGCACTGGGAAGCGCGGATTTGGGACAAACGGCAGGACTGTGAGCCTATGCAAGACATTGCGCTACAGTGCGGTAAGAGCCGCAGACACGCAGATATAGACAAACAAGCACGACAGATATTAATCACGCTAAAATTGTGAATCATTTGTTGATGATGGAACTGTAAGTAAGGATTCATTGGTGAAATATGCTTGTATATCAACATTTATCAACATGATGTGGACAAGATTCATGTATTAAAAGAGATTCATGTATCAAAAACAGAATAATACAGTGGTATTTATACACTTATTTATGAAAGGCCAAAAATTGTTCAGGAGATAATACATTTCAGAAGAAATAACATGCTTCATTTGCTAATAAGGAACTATTTTAAATATGTACTTACATGTACATCTCTGAATTTACATTTACATATATTTTCAACGTATATAATTTTGTTTTTTACTGTGCAATAGTTTAAGCAATGAACTTGGGCTAAATCAAATCATTTCGCCGGACAATCGCTATGTATGTTTTTGTTTCTTTATTGGCCTGTTTTATATGTAATACAATTTCCTATTTTTCTAGAATGGCCGTTTTATGAAGTTCGAGTTTCGTTTATCATCCTTCGCAAAGACGGAAACAAAACAAACGTTTACGACGCTCGGGATATTGCGCATCAGTGGGTGAGCTGCACGAAACGTGCATTAACTCTTTTATTGCTTTTATTGTTTTTTATTGTTTATGCAAATATGTTTTTCTCCTCTTCAAGCTGAGACAAGCTTTGCCGTCGCATATATATTTGCATAGAGTTACAGTGTCTCCTTTAAGTCGGTAAGAACGTGTTTTGTTGCAGAATAATTTTACTTCTAAATACAAGCTGATTTGTTCAAGCCAGAATTCAGAGTTTTGTTTTGTTTTCCAACAGCTCAACCAGCAGAACTGTTGAGGTCCGTCTGTCGATCTATTACTATTTCTAACATCTGCTGCTTTTACGAAATCTACAACTGTATATTACAAAATATAACTGTATATTCAGCAAACTAACACGATTGTTGTTTCTCCTAAGCAGGGCACAAAAATTCTGTTGTCCGCCCCTGCCGGAGTCAGTCAGTGAGAATCTCATTTCTTACAGTAGCCTATATGAAAAACATAGGCATTGTTATTGCTTGATAACTAGGCAATTAATACATTTTGCAAATGTTATATCTCATGTTATGTATGTTTATAGGTTTATCTGCCTGGCTCATCTAAATGTGATTCCTAAAGCTGATGTTGGAAAAGTTCAGGATGAGTTGTCGGCCATCCTGGAGAAAGGACACAGTAGTGAATACTGCGATTTATTCACAAATCCTGACTTTATCTTCATATACCCTCTTGGTAAATTAATCCAGGATAACTAATATTAATCTGAGTACAATTCAAACCAATATACTACAATTAGAAGATATTGGTAATTTGTCTAGATAAGGATTTTTATATTATAATGAACTATTTGACTGCAACATTAGCAATTAAAAGAAACATTGAATTACATTGTGACAGTAAAAGGGTGTCCACTAACATACACAACCTGATGTATCTATATTCTAACAAATATTCTTACAGAGGATCTTGTGCCGGATCCATCAACAGTAGTGACTGAATCTTCATCTCATACAACCAAGAGACCAACAGCCACAACCTCTCAGGCAACTACAACAGAAATTGTTACCACTGAAAAAACTATCACCACAAGCCCCCTGCTAATGGAAACAACCATAACAGGAAGTTCCTCAACAGTTAAAGAAACAATCTCTTCGACCTCAACTACAACAAGTCTGTATCAGAGCTATATATGCACCCATATATATCTCATGGCTAAAATATGCTTATAAATATGAAAACATTCTTTAAATGTCTTTCTGTTTATTTATTTTACAGTTATTTCCTCCCAATCGTCCACAAAAACAAACCTAGGAGTATCTTTCTCCACTACTGAGGAAGAAACTGTTTTATCCTCAACAGCCGTGATGACATCAGCAAGTCCATACAGTAAATCCATATATGTTTCTTATGGAATGTATAGAAACTGAGCAGTATGTTCTCTATATGAGTTGAATGAATGTATCTTTCTTCATTATTTCTAACAGTCACTACCACCATGGAAACCCTGTTGACAGAAAGTTTCTCAACTATTAAAGAAGCCACTGTTTTATCTTCCACAGCCAGCCAAATATTAACAGTGACCTCGTGCCCTTCTTTATTTTCAACAGATGGAGGAAAATCAGGTCACAATGTCTTGATGAATTCCTAATTTTTGAGACACTGTGTGATTGACTTTGCATTTGCATTCCTTCTTAAACAATGAGATAATTTCATATAATTTTTATATATAAATCATTTTAATTTTATTCTAATTATATATATACATAATTTCTTTTCAATCATGTAAAATGACACCTTCTATCTCAAATTTTACTTTTGCCACAGAAATGTTACTTTACTTACCACAATTCCATATTTAATAAAGTTTCTGCCCATAAAACAGACAGCTTCTTCAAAGTCAACCTCACTGTGACTATAGAAAGCTCAGATAATAATCCTGAAAGCATCATTGAGACCTGGGTAAGATATAAAAAACTAAACCTTAACATATCTAACAGAAACACTGCATGTCAAACTGAAAGTGATTTATGTTTTATATCCTCTTTACAGCTTCATAAAACCCTCTCCAGTGAAGACATTTCTGTGCTAAACTTTAAACTCTTGACCACCCTCACACAGGCCCAAACACAGAGGTAAGTCAGTGTTCTCACTACAGAAAAGAGAAGAAACAGAGTGGTAAACTAGAGACAGATGTTTAAACGTGTACGTCTGATGTGTGCTTTCAGTGTGGAAAAACATAGAACATTATCCAAAGTGGTGGAAAAGGTATGTGGTTCGAATATTGTTACTCACAGCTGAACCCTCAAGTATTTGACCTCTTACTTGATATTTTGATGATATTTTCATCTTATTTGTTTGTCTTGCAGCATTTCCTACTCCTAAAAACAAGGTGAGATATTCTTTATGAGATACAGAAATAGAACCAAAGTCTCAACATGTGTTAATGGTAAAGAACAATGATGGTACTAAATAGATTATGCTGAGAACATATGGAGATGATACTTCTGCATTGTGCTAAATGCTTTAATGTGGTTGCTTGATGCAGACCTCAGTTTGTTCTCAGCCATAGTTGCACCTTTCAAACTATGGTGACCACCTCCTCAAACATCAAGGAGACCCAGGAGCAGATTCACAAGCTATTGGACGAACCGTACACCAATGGAACGATAACCCTGGATGCTCAACCTGAAGACATTTTAATCTCTCATATTGGTATGTGCACTTTATAATTAAGCTCCACTAACAATCAGATACAAAAACAACCTCTTACACCCAGAGATCTCTGAATATATCTCTCTTCATCCAGATCCAGGGTCATGCCCAGAGCACAAACATCACACCAGACAGGGGCTTTTCAACTGGCCTCAGACTGAGGCAGAGCACAGCACCTGGCATTCATGTGAGGGAAACCCTGCAAAGAAGGCAGACAGGAAATGGTAAAGATCTCGCTTGTAAATCACGAGCTATCCAGTAACAATATTTATAGCTTTATAATTTGTAAATATGACACAATGTAAAATCTCAACCCCCCTCAAACATACACCATTGGCTCAGATGGGCCTCCCAAACAAGCAGATCTGGTACCACTAATGGTGTAGACACTGTATTTTTAATCATATTAATAATTGCATCATAAATTGCATTTAACTTCTACATCATTGGTTGCCTGTCCATTGTGTAATGATTGCTTTAACTGCTTAAAGAGTGATTGATGACATAATATAATGTTTTAACACTTCACAGTCAAGGTTATTACCACCAATCACTGACTTTTAAAAGAGGAAGTCATCTGGTTTTCTATTTGAAGGGCTGTTGTAAAACAGTTAATCTTCTGTATGTTCCGTAATTTATGCTGGGACTGTTTGTAGGATCGATTTCATTGCAGAGGTACATACAGAGTCTGTGTGTGCTTTCATTGTACAAATCGTTCCAGTTTTTTTACAACCCTTACATGGCTGAACAGGTCCTAAGCATGAACTCATTGTGTAACATACATTGTGTATCTGACAGTCTTACGTAACTGTGCGTGAAGTGATATTGAACAATTAGGAATAATTAGTGGGGAAATCGATCCTAATAATTCATGGTTTGGTGGGTTTATTGATTGGGGCCTTTTGTCAAACAGTTTGCTGGATGCGGTCTCTAATAAAGCTCTTTGGGGGTCTCCAGACGTGGCACAGTGCAAAGTGGTGGTCAACAACATGTCAGACCTAGAAGATATTCCAGTTACTCAAGGTGAACTTCTCTCAGTAATTCACATGAAAAAAACATGCATTTCCTTTAAACAGACTTATTTATGAATTACAAGTCTTCAACATTTTGAAACAGATTTCTATCATGTTAGAGATTTATAATCATTAATGACTTTAGTTCTTATTCTGAAGACTCACTGTCCTGCAGAGAATAGTTCCTGGTTCTAGTTCAGGTGTATTTAAGTTGGAACTCGAGCATCTAGATATCTAGATATTTATATTTTAAATATTAAATAATATTTAATAAACCAGCTTTACAGTACCTACAATGTATGCTGTAAGTCTTTTATACAAGGTGATATCAGATGTTACAGTTGTAAGAGACTATAAACAATAGTGTTTACAATTAGCAGAATTAATGTGCATTTTAAGGCAATGATAATGTGATCATAATAATTACTATACAGTATATGTACAATTTGACAGTTTGTATTATATATTATTATGGACACTTATATCATGTAACATACAATATTTTCCCTATAGACAATGCAGAGGATATTTTAATTATGATTGAAGACATGCTAAATGAGAACAGAGTTCTGGATGCGTATGAGCTCACAACAGTGCTGAAGAAACTGTCTGATGTGATAAATGTCACTGTGATCATCACCCAGCAGCTGGGAGAGGTTATTATCAACATCACATCTGACATACTGGAGTCTGAAAGCAACCTACAGCCCTTCATCAACAGGTTTGTAATACACCATAACATTTACGAGCTTAAAGTACATGTTATAATTCTTAGATGTGGTTTATAGCAAAGAGTGAGTCAATTATAAACTGATTTAGTAGTGAAATATATATATTATACACATGTATTATATTACTTCTGCTGTTATATGTGAAGGGTTTATGAGATTTTAATATGTTTCATGTCAACAAATCTTTCACTGTATGTACACAGTATTCTGAACCTGACAGAGGCGGTTGGAGACCAGATGTCTGGCTTCACTGGCGAGTCGGGCAGTTTAGTAGCTCCTGCTTTAGCAATTTCAGTGGTCAATGTTGACCCAACAAGCTTCCACAACCTCACTTTCGGGGTCTCGTCCACTATCAAGGGCAGTTACCCTGAGGTAAGCACAACTGGATAAAACTAGGTGAACTTTGAACTTTGCCAACACATCTGCACCATGTCCATTCACATTCTTATAAAATCACATACATTTTTCTTTGTAATATAATATAATTTAGTGGTCCTCAAACTGAGGTTACGGCAAAGGTACAAAAACTCAGCAAAACTGTCATCCGCATTGGATTGTCTCAAAGCAGACTTTTACGTTAGCACGTTCTGTGAGTTTATTGGTAGTTATGTTCTGCACCTTACTGGTAAATTACTGGTAATGTTACAACTTAACAACAATATTTTTCAGGAACACATGATTTCTTAACAATAATTTGCCAGTAATTTACCAGTAAGAACAGCATGTGTGAAAGAGGCTAATGTAGACATTGTTGCCTTTCGCAACTACGTACCTTAGGAGAAATTGTTTCTAGTCACTTACTAGCAATAAAGAATTAATACATACATAGAATGTGTGCAGAAAACGATACAAACTCTCTCCAATACATCCAAACATAAAGTTATTCAAGTTATTCTATACTTTTGTATAGTATCTATCTGTCCATATAGATTGTTTATTGTTAAGAGGAAAAGGCCATTATAAAAAGTTTGGGAAACACTGATCTAATACATAATATTAAAAATCTAACGTATCACTGTTCTTCTACTGAAGATTTATATAAACCAGGAACCTTTTGATGGTACCGTGGCCTTCATCTCTCTGCCCTCTGTAATACAAGAAAACTTTCCCATCCTAAACCACACCAGCCCTCGTGTTCAGTT
The DNA here is from genome assembly GCA_036877625.1 of Ambastaia sidthimunki. Lineage (NCBI taxonomy): Eukaryota > Metazoa > Chordata > Actinopteri > Cypriniformes > Botiidae > Ambastaia > Ambastaia sidthimunki. The sequence continues at coordinate 18,665 of JAZGTK010004862.1, forward strand.
TCAGTTTTATGGAGTCCCAACTCTCTTTCGGACAAAGGTAACTCTGTCTCACAGTAACAGATCCGATTTGTTGGTTTTATCTCCTGTGACACATTATTTTGACACACTATTTGTGTGAATTTGTCTCAGGATGACCTAGAGGGAAAACAGCTGAACACGTATGTGGTGTCTGCAAGTGTAACTAATGCTACAGGCACCATTAAGAACCTAAAGGAGTATGTAGCTGTTACTCTGCACCATCTAAAGGCCCGGACAGTAAGCAGAGCTATTAGATTATAATGGTTTAAACACTAGTGGAAATATGTCTTAATGCGTCTTTGTTTTGAACAGCATGACCAAGATGTCCAGTGTGTATACTGGGATTTCAATAAGAACGGTAGGTCACAAATTTCTTTCGATTTATATAAGTACAACATCCATCTATTCAGGGGGTGCCTGTGGTCTGAGATGCTGGGATAGACCCCGGCCCCCCATGACTCTAAAGAGGACAAGCGGGTTTGGAGAATGGATGGATGGATACAATATGTGTTTTTGTGTGCATATCCTGTTCTAGATGGATATGGTGGATGGAATCCAAATGGATGCTGGACGTATAATGTCAGCAAAGATTATACAACCTGCCTATGTGATCACATGACTCATTTTGGAGTGCTGCTGGTATGTTGAGAGTCTGTGTTTAATAATCCAATTACAGCTATTTTAAGCTTAATTTGGTCTTGTGAACAGATCTCATTGAAATAGTTGTTATTTGCTGTCATTTCCCTTCCAAAATGTAGCCATTGTTTTACTACAGTTTAAACCAAAAACCATGATTACTATAATTAAACCATGGTAACCACAAAATAACCATGGTTTTGGTAAAGCAACCATAGCTTAACCATGGCAATTTTAGTAAAACTGTGGTTATATAAATGGGAATCAATGCACCAAAACCATGATTACCACGCTTTACTATAATAAAACCATGTTTAATTTTCATGACAGTTGTTTTATATAACAAAATTGTACATATGTAAATATGGGTAATCTTATACGAACAGAATACTATATAATAAACAATAATGAATATGAAGAATTGCACTGGATCTTTTAATACGTTGGCCTTTACAACTTAAATATACTTTACATGAGAAATTCTGCCAATAACATTAAAGTCAATGTTCTCTTATACATCTGTGAATGTGTCTCTGAATGAAAGGATGTTTCCAGAACTCCCATTGATGAGAAGAATGAGAAGATCCTCACTCTCATTACCTACATGGGCTGTGGTGTGTCTTCTTGCTTTCTTGGGATCACAGTGCTAACATACACTCTCTTAGAGTAAGACCTCTGATGTCATAACATTTCAAACGTTACTATTACAATCGATGTCATTAGTTAAACAATAAACAACTACCACCTGTTTGCCTTTAGCAATTAGCAATTCATTTTGTTGCATTGCATTTTAATACAGGAAACTAAGAAGAGACTACCCCTCCAAAATACTGTTAAACCTGTGTCTCGCTTTACTGGGACTCAACCTGATTTTCCTGCTGAACTCCTGGATCTCATCTTTTGGCATCCATGGCCTGTGCATCACTGTGGCAACATTTTTACACTATTTCTTATTGTCATCGTTTACGTGGATGGGGCTGGGAGCAGTCAATATGTACTTTGCTTTGGTCAAAGTTTTTAATGTGTATGTGCCCTCATACATCTTGAAATTCTGCCTGCTTGGCTGGGGTGAGAGATTCGTTTTTTTGTAGAGGTTTATGTCTTTGTTTAATTGATTTATGTATGTTTACTGACCTTCACTTTTTTCACAGGGATTCCACTGGTTATATGTGGCCTGATACTGGCTGTGAAGAGAGATGCATATGGAATAATCACCATGAGCGATTCCCACATGACACTGGATGATTCTGATATGTTGTTAGTCTTGATCAACATTTACGTGTTTGTAGATTTGTGGAAAGTGAAAATGCTGATATATTTTTATGTTAAATTTGTTCTTTCTAAAGCTGCCATTTGTAACTTAAGCACAAGTACATAACAGATCAGTGTTCAAAACTTGCAACGTTAGATTTGAAATAATGATTTATAATTCTGACGTATGACAGCATTCGCCTGTGTGGAACAAAAAGAAAACTCAGGATGGTTGTGTGTTTGTAGTTTGTTCTTACAGAAATCTTAATGCATCAGAAGAAGAGTATAATGCATGAAATGCATTTGTGGGTCTATTTAAAACTAGCATAAAAGAAAAAAAGCAGCTTTACTGAAACAGCTTTTGCATTAATATCCAATGAATGTGCCATACAAATGAAAAATGCCTTTTCTTTTTAGCTGCTGGGTGAAAAATGACGTGGTTTTCTACGTGTCAGTGGTGAGCTACATTGCCCTCATACTTCTATGCAACAGCTCCATCTTCTTGGTGGTTTTGATCCAGATACGAAACATGCAAGTCAATCAACCCGCTGGCACTCACAGTGGTCTCTTGAAAGACCTGCGAGCTGTGGCAAGCCTTACCTTCCTGTTAGGTCTCACCTGGGCTGTGGCGTTTCTGGCCTGGGGCCCTGTGAAAGTGTTTTTCCTCTACCTGTTCTCCATACTCAATAGCCTTCAGGGTAGGAAAGATAAGCAGATAAACTTAGATATTATTAGAGAGTTATTATCCGTTCCTGGTGTCATTAACATCAATTATTACGATTTGTTACAGGATTCTTTATATTTCTGTTCCACTGTCTCATGAAGGAGAATGTACGCAAGCAATGGGGAATACATTTATGTTGTGGAGTCTTCAGGCTGCAAGATTACTCTGGTAAAGCACAATGTTTTCCTCATATCCTTAACAACACTGCAGTACATAAGCTCTTACATTCTGATTGTTTTCAGAATGGACCCAAACCGCAACAGTTGTTTCCAAACCTAAACCCAATCCACCAAATAAGTTTCCCTTTATTGCCTCTGTGAGATCCATTAAGTCTAATTCAACTCAGAGCTCATCGGTTTCCTCAGAATACAGCCAACATCAAGCATCTATCACAGGAGCCAACATGGGTAAGAAACTATTACATAACAGTTTGAAATACTCTAATGTTATAAACATTACATCGTTGTAATTTTTCTTGTGTTTACTTTTGTCTATGATAGATTGTGTGTATGAAAACAGTTTGGTACTACCGAGGGTCAGGACTGGACTGTTGATCCTTCCGCAGGATGCGCCCCCAGGCACAGGAGGTGGACTTGAGTCCACCCCAAGGCAGTAAAGGAATGGATCAGAAACAGATACTTAGACACATACTGTGTGTGTGTGTGTGTGTGTGTGTTTTATTCCTTTAATGTTAACAAATCAAATGTTAAGTCTGTTGTATCATGAAATGACATGTTTAGAAATATCTAGACGAGTATGTTGTTGTACCTTGATCAAAAAATTGTATTAATCGATTTTACCCAAAATGTAAACCCATGAAATGTCCATATTGTTCATATAAAACTTAATTAAAATTAAAACATACCAAACATTGTCCTATAAACGTTTTAATTTAAATAAAAAGTTCATGTTTTGTGTGAAAATGTGTCATTTGTTTTTTAAAAAGGCCTACACATATACCCACCATAATTATTTTGCAAGCCTACAATTTCACTGCTAATGCCGTCAGTAGATCTTAGGCCGGAACTACACACGTGAACGGGACAGTTGCATTCCGGAACATTTAGCGCGGTGGACGTGACCTTTCACTTTGGAAGTGCAACATTTAGACGTTTTGGTGGTTCAGCAGTGAAAAGGTGGGTTATCTTTTAGTTTAATTATATCTGAAAATGTTATAGAAACATCCATTCACATAGTTATCCCAATAAATTAAAGCTAAACAGTGCGGTGCCTCTAAATACACCGTATATGGGAAAATATGTGTTCACCTCTTAGAATAAATCAGGCGAATAAGAATAACTGGATTCGTTTCGTTTCCATGAGTCTGTCTCACCACCACCATTTACGTGATGTAAATGAACAAAAAAAATGATCAATATAAATTAAAATGGTACTTTATATAAGTATTTAAAGTTATACTTTATATAAGAAATTGTACTTTATTTAAGTAAATGCGTGTTGCATGATCAGGCTCCCCCTAGAATATTGTCACTATTAAAACGAGTATAAATTAAAAGCTCATATTATTATCTTTCATTTCCTGGAATAAAAAATAGTATTTTCTCCTTGATTTATTTCCCTCCAAAATGCTCTTTTCTATGTAAACCATATAGTTCAGACTCACACCAGTAACTAAACTTCTGTATTGAAGAATTTTGACGTTTCTGTTGTGACTGATCTCCTATGATCTCCATCTCTGTCGTGTCTCTGTTTCTGTAGATGAGTGGAAACTCAGACGGTAACAATGAGTTCCACGAACAGCTTCGTTTACAGCAGCTGTATGGACAGAAAGGAGGCACAGATGATCCCTACACATACACCGATCCAGAAGATGGAACGGTGTACGACTGGGACCATGAGAAGCGGGCTTGGTTTCCAAAGGTAAGGTGGTCCTCTCCTATAGTACCAGGAGAAATACATTATACACAATGTTTTCATTGCCTGTTGTGTTGGATCAGTTCTAATTCACAGTATGTTCTCAATTGTGTTCTCTTTGTAGATAAATGATGATTTTATTGCAGCATATCAAGCAAACTATGGGTTCAATGAGGAAGGAGTCCCTGATCCAGCAGCTGGAGTCCCTGATCCAGCAGCTGCAGACCCTCCTGCTGAAACTCTCCCTGACAAACCAGAGGAGAACTCAGACCAGAGCAAAGCTCAGAAAGGAGAAAAGAGGAAAGCAGATCCAGGTATTCACACAGGCAGATTCACATTCATTAATCTATTAAAATCGATCAT
>JAZGTK010004863.1:0-23524 GCA_036877625.1 Ambastaia sidthimunki
AGCATGAGTCTTATTTCAGTGTGTTTAAATATGTTTGTTTATGATGGACAGGTCCATCGCTCCACGTGGCCCATTGTGTGTAAAGGCTGTCGGCGAGTGTTCTCAGGCATCGTGTCCCATGGAATGAAGCGCTTTGGACTTTGTGACGGCTGCACCTTTGTTACTACAACCAATGAGGATCACAACCCCTCCTCTATGAACCTCTGCATCCAATCTGAAGCTATGGAGAGGAGCACAAGAGACTCTGATTGGCCCGTGTTTGTGGCGGAAGGAAATGAAGCAGAGCCTAGCGCTAACACTGCTGTACAGGAGCAGGATGATAAGCAAGATGTTGCAAGACCACCTGCAGACAATGGCACTCTGTTGTAGATTCATTTACATTTCTCAAAACCAAACTACAGCCATTTTTTCATTATGATGTTTGAAGGGTTTGAAATGAAGTTTAAAGATGAATTTGCACTGCAAAGATTACATAGCTGAGAAAGCTGGGAAGCATTGTTTTGATTTAGTATGTGAAATTATAACGTCTGATTATGTAATCATTTGCTTTATGACAATGAGGGCACAGCGACTTTTGAATGTTGTGGCAGTTGTGTGCAGGAATATTGTTGTGTTTTGAAGAATAGTATATCATAAGTGATAAACGCTATGATTCAAATTGTTTTTTTGAGAAGCAACAAATGTATTATTGTTTTGAAATAACAATAAAAAATGAAAATGTAAAAATGTAAAATAGCTTTATGTACTTTGTGTACTGTGTACGCATTGAAAACTACACACACACACACACACACACACATACATCAGAGGGAGGCTCGTTTGATGGCTGTCACTGTACAGGCAGCTATAAGAAATGATTATACATGGGCCCTTGAAACGAAACAACAGCTGAGGGCCTCTTGATAACCTGCACTTATCATTCACCTGATTTGACAATCACAATAGGCTTTTAAAGAGCTCCAATCTTGGGACTGAAATAGCTGTAATATTTCTCTTTGAATAGGAAACAGTACAAAAACTATTCAGTAAATGCCAGCAGAACAATTATTCATAGATCGGTGCAGTGTGACTGATGTAAATGCAGTTAATGGAACTGGAAATGACAGAAAGAACTGATTCTGAGAACCAGAGAGAGAGAGAGAGAGAGAGGTTAAGATTCTACTGTGTGAAATAGGGTCACACATCTTCTGCTTATGCATTATTCCAGATCTGTTGACCACATGTCTCTTCGATGGCTTATGAAAAATATATACTGTACAATTTTCTTTCTCAATTCAATAGTCATAGACTATAAGTTTTAACTGAAATTCCAAAACAGAACTGACCTTATAGAGGCCATTCACCTCTTCAATGACACACAGAAGGGGAGGGGTGTGTTGGACTTGTGCGCTTGAGTGTACACACTACCCCCACCGTCATGCCTACACCTGGTCTGCCCCCACATCTGTCTGACTTTTGTTTACACCTGGACTGCCTTCACTACCCCACCCAAACCCCCCAGCCCTCCTTGTTTGAACTGTTGGTCTATGGACTACATGGCTTAGACCATCTATGCCTTAATTTACTACTTACCTTTGTTGCCTTAGATTTATAAGAGTATTTTCTGTTGCCTTATCTATCAGATGCTGAGCAAGGTGAGCATGTTGTTAAATAAAGCAAAGTGACTGATGAAGCAGCACCTGAGTGTTTGAAATCCAACCCAGAGAAAGTCTTTACTGGTAGGTTTTGATGATCAATGTCAATTACCAAGAGCACTGAAACATAATTAGCCTGTTACCATGATTTGGGATTAACAGCCTCTTATATTTCTGTCTGTCTCAGTGTCAGATGTTTGCTGGCATTTTAGACTTCCCACTGCTCTCTCTTTCAGCACACCCTTTTCACAGCCACCCACAAGCACTACTCACTGGAGGACTGGAAGACTTTTGCTGCCAGCTATCCAGAGTGCCTAGAGGTGAATAGAGTAAATATCACTTTCTCATCTGTGTGAAAACAGTGTTTAATTTAGAGGTATGGCCTTTCTAGCAACCACCTAGCAACCAGCCTGAACACTTTAGCAACTGGTTAGCAATGCCATAGCAACCAGCCTGAAAACTTTAGCAACTGGTTAGCAATGCCATAGCAACCAGTCTAAACCCTCCAGCAACTGCCTAGCAAGTCCATAGAAACCACTTAGAACACCCTACAATCCACAACAATGCCCTAGCAACCAGCCAGAACAACTATGCAAATGTCTAGCAAAGCCATTATGGCCCACCAAAACACGTTAATAACCACAAATGGACCCCCAGTATGGACACACTGCCCAAGTATTCAAACTACATAAAATGCATAACTCATAAATCTAACCATAGTCTCTCTCTGTCTGTAATAAAATGGTTGACAGGGTGAAGATTTTGCAAACATACTGACAATTTTCTTGTGTTGAATAATTAAAAGTAGCCTATAGCATTTTTTCTATAGCAGACAGTTCAGACAGTGGAGCATCAGATCTGGAGAAGCTGACATATCCCATATTTTCTGTGTTTAAGATTGTAAATGGTGAGGAGTGAACACACACTGCAAGTCGTGAACACACGTTAGATGGGTTAGGTGCCTTGCTCAAGGGCACACTGCAAGTCGTGAACACACGTTAGATGGGTTAGGTGCCTTGCTCAAGGGCACTTCAGTTGCCACCTGCCGACGCTGGAATCGAACCAGCAACCTACTGATTACAAGCCTGACTCCTTAACCAGTAGACCACAACTGCCCGTATTACCACAAGAGGGCAGCATCAATTCTATTTCGGCGTTTCCCAACATTTTTCTCATATAGCTCAGACACCACCTCATCTACACCAAACAAATATGTCGCTACCTTAGAATTATAAGTTTCTATCTGCGTTTTGACCAGTTTTGAGATATTGAGGTTTAAAGTTTTTGCATTGCATTGTAAATACCAAAACTGAACTTTTTAGTCCCACTTCCAGCTTTATGGGTTTAACTAAGCAAAATGTGAGATGGGCAAAAATACACGAAAATGTATTAACAATACAAAAAATTAAAATAAAATACAAAACAAAATGCTAAATACAAATACTAAATAAAATACCAAAAACGGTGTTAAAAAAATGTATTTTGAAAATACAAATACTAAACTTAAATTACAAATTACATTTGATTTTTTCATCATTTTTAATTAAAGCCTAATAAAGCTCTATTTGTTATCATAGCTCAGTTTTATTAATTTAAAGGCAGGATATGCAATTTTTCCAAAATTAAAGTAAAATGGTCTATATATATTTATATATTTCTTTGAAAGGCAAATGGCCATAAAATGTTCGTCCAATTATTGCATAATTATTGCAGTCTGAATGTATTGATAGGATGTCCACTTGCCTGTCAAACCATGTAAATGAGGGGGCGTGGTTTTGCAGAGTGCTCTGAACTGAGGGTGAGACCTTATGCTTTCAAAGCTTGGTTGCTCCTGCTAGCCTCTCCGAAATTGCCTACTTTAAAAGGGTTTAAATGTAGGGTAGAGTTCTTCTGAAATATGGAATGAGATTCTGTACAAGACAGATGTTAACTAAAAAAAATTCATTTAACGCTCTAAGGAAAAAGCCCTGAACATTACTGAAGGGAATTGATTCATTCTTTGTAACTATGCAACCAATTGCATCATAACAGTGTACTGATCAGAATTCAGATGTTAGTCGAGAATTTACACACCAACAGAGAATATGCTCTGCTCGTGTTATAACTGTGAGTTGATTTGGTGCATTGTGTACTGTGGGGAGCTATTTCTGCAGGCCTGTTTTGTGAATGTACAATGCGTGTGGTGAGATGTATCAGATCAGAAGAATATAAAACTGCTGCATCTACTTTGTTTAACACAAAGCCTTGTGCAGTTCAGATGAGGTAGAAAATACTCTATTAAATATGTGAAATGTATGACATATGGAAGAATAAACATCTAAATTAGGGATGTTTTATGCCTTGCACACTTTTAACCTTTTAAACATATTATGATACAGTTTACAGTTTATTACAAGTATAATTGTTCCTTAATATAAAGTCATTAGGACTCAATACATAAAAAAATGAGTTCCAAAGAAGCTATGGTTTACAGTGAATTACAATGGCTTTGAGTTGCTCAACCAATCATATTCAAGGACCATTTTATAACTTAAAACCACTTCGAATAGGGTCATCCAATCATAATCAAGTACCAGAACTATCTATTTTATAATTAGAATTTAAAATCTTTGAAGCATCATACATCAGATACATCAGCTCTTGAGACAAAATGACCTGTCATTGTCTCTCACATTGCCAACTGTCATTAAAAATGACAGAGTTTATTTTTATGCAAATAAGCAGTGATACGAAGAAACAATGATCATTAAGTTACTGCAATATACTGTACTGGAGGATAAAGGACAGGACATTTTGTTAGTTGCTTGGTTTCTATCTGGGCGTTATAGCGCTAAATAGCCCCTCCCACATTATGTTTGCTGACCGCCTGAGCTTAGTAGTTGTTACTAGTAGGAACTGAATTGTAGAGCTCTAACTGAATTATTAATAGTAAAAATAAAATCTAATAATGTTTACTAAGTACTCTGTAAATGTTATGGGCATTTATAGAGTCTGAGTTATAGGAGTTATACAATAAACTGCAAGGTGGCCCATAAAGGTCTGGCTATAAAAGACTACCTTTTGAATGTACATTAAACATTAAAGTTCTGATTGGTTGTGATGGGTTAAATTCTGCAAGACAGTGGGCGTCCAGGGTTTAGAGTTGAATAATTCTGGCATATGGAATCTGTGTGCATTTACTAGTAGAGTATGTCTGTCTATACCGTGACCTATTCTATCTAACACTATTACAAGTCTTCTGAGTTTTGGTTTGTTTTTTATGCTGTGCAATACTTCAAACAAACCTCAAAAATCACAGACTCCAAAAAAGCTGCAGTTTGCAATTGGCACTGTAATTTTTATTAGTATGTGTATACTGCAACAATAAACTTGTACTGGTATACAGACAATTTCTTTTTTAAACAAATTTGTTCACAACCTGAATCAAATATTGTTTTGTTGTTCAGAATAATGATTTAAGTTCTAACTAGAAAACCGGCAAGCACCATCAAAGAAAGGGACCAAAAAAATCCAAGAAACGAGGTGAGTGTATCCTACAAACAGACACACCACAATTAGAAAATATAATTTCCATTTTTTTTATATTAGTTTTCTTTTTATAAAAGCTAGTGCAAGTACAATATTTTACACAACTTACAGAGTATGCACGCATATGAAAAAAAAATAAACCAAAAAAATTTTTGCCTTTCACAATTATATCCTACCTAGGGTTTCATAACTTTTTCAAATATATTTTCCTTTACTAAGTAAGGTGCAAAACACTACTTCCTCTCCCATCCATCTCTTGCTACTGGCCAGAATCCTCTGTTACAATCCTAACATAAAATAGAAGCTCTGGATTGGATCTGACATTCAATTTTACTTTAACAGTCTTGCTTAACGTTTCCTCATACGTATTACATACTATAAAGTCCAGTAATTCCACAGTTCTAAAACTGTGGGTATCAACCAGCCGCTCAATCAATGATTTCAAAAAGTAAGTATTGTCCAATCCAGCGGTTCTATGATCATGGATGTTTCTGCCCAATGGCAAGTGAAAAAGAAACTAGAAACAGCTTCCATTTCCCTTCCAATGGAAGACATCAAATCTCACTATAACAGGACCTGCAACATCTCTTATCCGGCAGATTACTGCTATTATCTGAACCACTCCTTCCTGAGGAATGACCAATGGCTTCCTGTGTATCTTAAAACACAATCCTAACATTTCAAATATAAAAAAAAGAACCAAGGAAAAAGAAACAGGAAAAAAAGACCTAGAGGTGGCTGGACATGCGTGCACATATAATGATCACGAACCCTACGTCTCTGTTCTGACAGGGAATACATAGTGTTATTTCACTGCCAATCCACTAGAGAGAGCTTCTAAGTATTTGTGTGTCTGGCTTCAGCTTTAAAATAGTCAACACAGCCTGTCGAGAAACTGCCTACACTCTTCTTTCAGAATTCATTTCACTCAAAACCTACTTGGAAATGATGTTTAAATGAGGCCTAAAACGTTCATTTCACAAACGTTCTATTAAGTACAATTTTACAGAGACATCTTATTATGCATTCATTGGCAACAAATTCAAAATTACAAAAATTACCTTTTTTCTTGAAGATATGTTAATCTCGAAAGTGTAGTGGTACAAATTTCAGAAGGATAATAAATACACACATTAAGAGACTGTTGATTGCTATGTGTGAGGGTGACATTGGGTATATCAGAACAGCAACTGTACACAGGTTGGTTCAGGCCCGTGGTGGTCAATAAGTCCCTGGTGTTCAGTTCTCAGTGGTTAACCAGGGCCAAGTGTCCAGTTTAACCCAACAGTAACAAGCACCCCTCAGTATTCAACACAGTCGTGCTTCGTAAGTCTCCTGCATCAAAGCTTTGTGTTCTGGTCAGACAGGGTGGGTTTGGCCTAGGATAAACCGCTGTCTGATGAAATGTTCATCAGTTTACCAGCTCACTAAAATGACATGTGAGATAAGGGCTGGACATGCCTTCTGTTCCTTTCTTACTATACAGCACTCATAAAGCTGAATGCTCAATGATTATAGAATGAACAATATATATAATTATAATAAGACTAATTACAATACCCATATCAAGCAGCCCATACATCATTTAGGATGAAATAAAACCATATGTGGGCCTGTAGAGGTTCTCAGCCTGAGGTTGTTAATCCAGCGGTTTGGACAATTATCAAACAACAGTCAAATTTAACAGAGAAATCCTGCTGATATTTATGAGATATTTAAGTTATTTATGAGAGAAAAAAAAAGACAAAATAACTTCCAAAAATAAGGATTTGTTTTTCAATGAGAGCCACAAAAAAAAGAAACTTTGACTTATTTTTCAAACTGCTGAAACTCGCACTAACATTCTTTTATTTGTGCCAGTAAAATGAAAAACAAGGAATCTGACAGCGGCTTCTTGTGAGAGAGCTGCCACTCAAACTCTTAAAAACATTCATTAAAACACTTTCTCTCGTCTCCTGCCACGGTAAACGAGTGCTACAGAGGAGACACAGCAAAGTACAAATACATGAAGCAAGGTCAAATATAGAAGCAGCATGAAAACAAAACAGAATCATGGTGTTTAAACACACATCAAAACAACAAAAAGTAAAGTTGTCTCAGGTTTACAGAGGAACATTCAAACTCTCTACCCTCTTCATCTCAACGCGTTGGACCCAGGAACGAGCAGAGATGATGGGAAAAAACCATGATGTCACCATGTTCTCCATATTCCTCATCCTCCATGTTATTAGAAAGTGCTGAAACAGTATTATTAAGTCTATCTATTCTATAAATGACAAAATGTGCATTTTGTTTTTGTTGGTTTCTATAAAAGTGGTCCCCACTTTGATGAGGTTGACAATTCGTTTTCAATCTTTCAGTCTATTTCAATGTCTTGCGTGTGTGAGAATCTGAGCTTGTGATCTCAGAGTTTAGAACAGGCAGAAGAACAGACAGCTTTGAATGTGACATACAGATACAGATGGTTACACAGAGACAGACAGAGTGTGTTAGGAAGGCCTCCTATGGTGAAGAGACAGTGAGTGGAAATCAAAGCACAGGGCCAATGACATGACTGCTTCAGGTAACAGCAGTTGAACACACATGACACCAATGTCATTCAAACAAATCCCCCTCCACACACACACACACACACACACACACACACACACACACACACACACACACAAACACACACACACACACACACACACACACTCCCATCCCTGAGTAAGCCCAAGGAAAATTTTTTGATCTTCAACAGAAACGCAAATGATGTTATTATAGTATCAGATACATCAGACTCACTCTGCTAAACAGCATGAAACAGACAAAAAACAGATGTGCAAAAATGATACATCAGGAGTTTTACAAAATACAAATACAACGATCGCCTCTCTTAACTCACACATAGCAAATCGTATAACCCACAGGCTGTCTTAAAGATACAAATAGAGCTATAAAGGTATTTGAATTGAAACCACAGAAACGGTGCTAAATACCGATGACACAAACTGTTAAATGTGAAATAACATGTGTAACAAATATTTAAAGAGTTTAAAATGTCATCAATTGGGTTTTAGTTTTGTTTTTTTAAAAACTAAATGTAGACCTCGATTAGTTGTCACTGCGCTTTTTAAAATATTGAGATGATTAGAAATTCACACTGAAGATTGTCTCAGTAACAATCTGCTGTACAACATCTGCATCTTTTATTAACATAACTGGCATTCATTGTAGCACAGAAACCACACATTAACATTTGCTTCTCTTCTGATCTCAAATAAAGACTTTTGTTCTATTGAAGAAAGAAAATCATATGGATTTTAAAATACATGAAGGGTCAGTAAATGATGACAGTTTTGATTTTGGCTTATTCATTATTCTAATAGATATTGTAGGCGAGTATTACCACCCTGTGCAATACTCAAATGAGTCTAACAATCATCATTTATGTTCCTTCTAAAAGCTGTAAGGCTAAAAAACAGGTAAGTCCATTACAAATACTGTCAAGGTTCTATGGTTATGAATGAGACATAAGCAAGACTATGGGGAGACAAACCTTCCTGTTCTTAGACTGAGCAGGTGTGTCGGATGGGGCGGGAGAGGGAGCAGTTGCACGCACAAGCCAGGCAACAGAAGGTAGCTAACGGTTGTGGCTGGGTAAACATACTTCAGGCCTCGTGGCCGTGAGAGGCGTACTGGTTCTGTATGGGCACCTGAAAAAAATCTGGAGGTCACTATCCATTAGGGTTTAAGACGGCTATGAGGGGACAGACTCTGTCACTGCATATTAAAGTACATTTCTCCCTGAAGTTACTGAGGGCTGGCTGTGCAAACCGCAAAATCAACCTAAAGAGGATAAAACCGGTTGCTGAGGTCGAACAGAAGGTCAATGACTGAGTTCTGGCATTGATGTCCAGTTCTGTTTGAGTATTTTTGGTTCAGCACTAGAATAAGGGTTATTGCTACGTGCCGTTGATCGGAATGCTTCTTCTGTGAAAATGGAACCGCATTGTGCAACCAGAAGGGGGCAGAATGTTAAATGACTGAAGAGATGTACATCTACAACATATATCATCAGAAAAGGAGAAGCAAAATGAAAGGTATTGATAATCAAAAGAATGCAAGACTGGTTTGCCATTGAGTCACATTCTTGGGGTGGTTCACTGCATGCACATCAATGGACAAACTATATCACATCTTATGTCCACCATTTGGCCCGAAAGATACGTTAAACAAAAAATATCAAGTTTGATTGGTTGAAGCACATTCATACACGTGAAACACAAACACACACCAGGGGACAGATGTCATATGAAATGGAAAAAGAAAAAAATGCACGATTGTGGTGTTGATCTGAGAAACCCTGTTTTATTATAAAAAAATAAAGCATTTTCAAATTGTATATGGGGTGCACTCACCCACCCACCACCACTCATTAACTTTGTTAATTCATCCATTCATTTTCAATTCACTGCCACTATCCATCTTTACCCACTCAAGCCAACTTGAGCTTGGCCAATCAAAAGACTCAACAAGCGTGCAGGCTACAGACTATGACTCCGCCCACCTCTATACACCAAACACCTTTACACAGCAATGCGACCAATCCTGTGTTCAAGTGTTTGTGTGTAATTCCAACCCCAGGTAAAGGCCTGAAACGGGGCATCTAGGTTTTTAAAGTGAAAGAATTACGTGGGCAAAACCATTTGACCTGTGAACCAGGCAAACTTGTCAAGAAACTGCTACATTTCAGTAAAACTGGGTTAACAGCCCTGTCCTGTGCTGGCTGAAAACCAAATAAAAATCATGTTACTATCTCTCCAGATGTGCAAATTGCAATATTCTTTAAGTAGAACTTAAATATCTATTTATAACGTGTGGTATTATACACACACGCGCACACACAGACACATACACACTATGCACACAGACGAACACGCTCTCTTTAACACACTTAAATGCACACAAATATACGACAGATTACTGAAATTACTACATGACTGCTTTCACAGACGTTTGATGAGTCAGTGTGTCTTGGGGGACGGGACTGAAAACGTTCTCATGTAGTCGTGCGCTTTCATACAGTAAGATATAGCATATGCAGTTCTATACATGTTAATGTACAAAAAAATGACATATTTCAACATGATTAAAAATTACCGTAACCACGTACGTGTGTGTGTATGTGTGTATATGCCTATGCGCAAATGCACACAATCAAACTTGCATGCATTTGCACGCGATCACATACTTTTTCAAATAAACATATATATATATATGACAGCCTTCAAGCCCTACCTCTTCTCATAACTCTCATAAAAATAAACAGTCTCTGTACTTTTTCCGCTTACATTCATACCTTCACACACCTCTTTTTGCTTTAAATGATTTAAATGGCAGTTGTTTAACAGGCCACGCCCCTTTGTGCCACTCTTTACTCAAGCTATTGGCTTGTTTGAGAAGGCTGGGCCAATCAGACGCAATGAAAAAAGTGCTTCCTTTTAAAGCAGTCCTCTCAGGGACAAAATCTCAATTTTCCTCTTTTTCTTTCAAAACCTGTTACATTCTTCCCTTCACAGAACTAGTGACAACCTTCTCACACAACAGTGCCACCCACAACATCCAATTCATTATACAGCATACAGTACTGAGTTTATGTTGAAAAATCAACAGAAAATAGTAGTAGCAATGGCAATAATAATAATAAACAATATAACAATAATCATTATTATCATCATAATAATTTGACTCAACTATCAGGTATTGAGCATGACAGGTTTGTTAAGTGCTTTAGGACAACCACTCATTACATCCTTCTCAGGCAACTTTCACTCTCTTTCAAAAATAATCTATTTACTCTCATCAAAACAAAAACAGGTGAGGCTGCACTAAAAACAAGGGACTGGTCGATCTCAACCCTTTACAAATGTCTGAAGTTAACCAATTGTGTTTATATGCATCAAGATACATCCATGCATATATACATAGACAATAACCCATCTTCTGTCTATGTAAAAAATGACCCCTGATTGCAAGGTTTGCACATTAATCACAAAAAGGACCAAATATCTACCTATCAAGTACGATAGGAGGGTTTGATAAAGTAATACGGAAAATTAAAACATGCAAAACTACAAAAAAGTCAAATAAAAGGTTAGACAGTTGGATATATAAAAATAGACTCATCCATTTTCCCTGTTTCAAAATAATAGTTTCTTTCTTAGGAGCAACTGGCACTGCTTGATGACATCATCTCTCTTGGCCTGTACCATAATATTTTTTTACTTTTGATTAGTCTAATATATTCCAGGTCTAACTGCGCTAATGATTGTTAGGACTGATTTAAATAGTGTCTTTTAGTTACAGTTAAACATCAGGTAAGACTACCTTAACAAGATGGCTGACATCACGTAAACACCTGCAACCAGTGAAGGAGTGATATCGTTCTGTCACCATTAGCAATGTTATTCATGCAAGTTTTACATCTTCTCTCACTAATGTTTACTCAACAGATGATAATTTTATGACACTACTTGGACAACTTTTGTCTGGGCCAAAGACTGTATTCATCTTTTAGGTGGTCATCCAGTGCTCAGGTGTTCCACAACTTTCTCCCCACTGCACTAGATCTGCATCAAATTCGACCAATCACATGAGTTTCACCAATTGCCTGTGTAATATTGAAAGCATCATTACAATGTTAACATGTGATGTGATAATGTACATACTGAGTAAATTTAGGTACAATAATCAGAACAAAAAAAAATAAAAATCAGAAAACAAAATGAAAGAAAAACATTCTGAGGGCATATTCATTTATAATTTCATTTTCAAGCTCTGACAGTCCAATGTGCATTCACTTGCCAATATTTGATCTGCCTTCGATACTGATTTTAACCTCCTGAGGGATAAAAGAAGGCTTGGGGAACGTTAAAGGGGGCTCTCCTTCTGGATTTTCTACTTTGCGGCCCTCAGGGGCTGACCACCTTCTTTTACGGCCCATGGGTTTGCTGTTGGACTCTGATTCGGTAGGTGGCGGTGCTTTGAAGATGTCCGTCTCCTTTAATCTCAGTTCTCCATTCTCTTTATTGCCCTTGAAGCCACCTCCCTGATCCACACACTTCCCAAGTCCGTTCTCCTGTTCTGTGTGTCGAACACCCCCTCGAGCCCCACTCAAGAGTGCTTTAGGTAACTTAAGGGGTGGACCAAGTGTTGGCGCATCTAAGACTTGCCCCTGATTCTTCTTGATAGAGCCGTTCCTTAGGTTCTTCAGGGTAAGTGAGATGCAGACATCGCCCACCGAAAGCTTGGTGCATGGCAACTCCAGCAGCTGGGTGGTCCGTTCAGGACAACAGGATGACCAGCCCTGGCCAAACACAAAGAACGGATACTCTACTAGCACCTCCACACTGACCTGCAGAAAAAAAGAGGTGCAGAAAAAATTCATGGCAAACTTAAAATTGCTGCACATGTTCATAATGATATGAATGAATGCTTGTGCTAAACAGCATCTGTTAATCAGCACCTCTCATACTGACAGACTTCAGTGTTGCTTTTGAGTGGGTGGCCCCATCTCAACTCCCAGACAAATGAAACAGATTTTTCATACAACCCACTCACAGCACAACAGAAGGAAGCTGAAATAAGAAATGACTCAATTTTGCCAGTAAATCCCACACAAACTAAACAAAGATGCCATGGGGACAGCCAGGGGAGGGATTGTGGAACAGGAAGATGATATCAGCGGCCAATTCCCCCCACATCTAGTTAGATTGATTGGGTGCAAGTGAAGTTCATATAGGAGAACATTCACACCCTTAAGACATATGAGAATATAAACTTAATGACTACCATATGGTTAATCAAATTGACACGATAACAATGTATGAAACTTTTAACACAGTAAGGAAGATCCCCAGGCATTCGTAAAAGATTGAAAAGGTGTAAATGATATCTGCAATAATTGCCAAAGCCAATTAGCATTGTTAAAAGCAAAATTCAATTAGCCATCTTGGTGTATCTTTTAGAAAGTCATACTAGGTGGATATAAAATTGAAAGGTAAAGAATGTAATTTTGTGTGTTAAAGCAGTATTTCTCATTCCAGTTTAATGTGCAAAGCAACTGCGAGTAAGCCATTTGTAGAATGGCAAATCATGCCAAAGAGTTTACAGGGTGTGGTTCTGTGGCACTTTGAAACACTGCTTTGTTTGTTGTCAGCTCTGCGCTGAACCACTAACACAGGTCTTGGGCAATACCTGTTTTGATTGAACAATGAAAGACACTAAAAAGCAGGACAAAAAAAGGAGTGTTTGGTGGTGTTAGGAGTGTCTGGGAAATCTTTTTTTGTTTATGCAATAGCATTAGGTGTAGCTTGTGCTACACAAATTATACTCAGACAATCCATTTCTTGAAATGATAACTCAGAATGTTTGGTATATGAATGTAAATAATGCAGTGAAGTATAAATCGTATGTGCATACGTTTATAAATCAAATACACAGCACCAGTACTTTTACAACAGTAATTCAAAAACATCCCACCTGTGAGCGATGCTCTCCTACAGCAAACTGTATAATAGCGAAGTTAGGTGTCTGACTGTTGTCAATGCGCTCTACAGTGCTGGAGTCAATCTTTAGCTCATTGCTGATCTCAGCACTCTGAATAAAATCTTCAGTCTTCAGGTCCTCCACCCGCTTCAGCTCCCCATTTGCTAGCTGGATGATAGAGCCCTTGGTGAAGTAAGGGGGCATTGAGGGGGCTGAAGGTGGAGGCGGAGACGTCAGCAGGCCAGCAGGAGCCGTTACCACAGGAAGGTGCAACTGGGCTTGAACAACCGCTGCAGCAGGGTGGGGATATGGGGCCGGAGACTCAAAAGACTCCACTTTGGGGGCCGTTGAGGTGACAAATGCATGGGGCAGTGCCGTAGGCAAGGGAGGTGTGGACGATGTGGTGGTAGATTCTGTTCCACTAACTGGGATGATGACAGGCTGAGTTCCAGGAATGACCAGGTGCTGGGGTAGGCTGCTGTGGTAGCTAAGAGGCTGCTGGTGTCCTGTGCCAGCGATGTAACCAATGATGGGCTGCTGTGCAGGGTACAAGTTTGTAGAGGAAAGTCCCAGAGAGAGGGACTCTGTGGTGTTGTGTGTGCTCTGGATGACTGCATGTGGGGACAGTGTGGTAACTGCTCCCTTCAGATTGTCCACAGGTGGAGGGGGAGGAGGAAAAGGATGTGATACAGAGGTGGATGAAGTGCGGGATACTGGTTTGCCTGTATAAATCCCTCCTTTCTCACTGTGGGATGTTGGGGGAGGCAGCTTGTCTGGTGTACCTCCAGGATCAGCACCACTGGAGCTATGACTGTTGGGTACCAGCACCAATGAGGTCCGCATGGCTGCGCTATCCTGTGTATATTCAGCAGGGAGCACCACATGACGAGTCTCATAGTGATGTGGACTCTGATGCTGGTGAATCTGGTGCTGTTGGGTGGAGGAGCTCCCTTTGGCAGTGCTGCTGCCATGCTTCCCTGCACTAGACTCCGGAGATGGACCAAAGCGTCTGTCTTTTTCCAGCTCTCCATTTAGCACCCCCCTGGGTCTGGTCTCGTCCCTCTTGGGTAGAAAACCATCTGTGTATTGAACTAAGACCTGTGAGGTGGCACTAATGGGAAGTGTGTGGTGATGGTGTAAGTGTAGGGGGATGTGACCATGGGGAGATGGAGCAGTCCGAGGAGATACGCTTATAGGTGAACCAGCAATCTGGACATACTGAGAGGAGTGGGGTAAAGAGGTGCTGTCAGATGTGACCAGGCCTGGTGGACGGCCCAATTGATGATGCTGGTCAATTTTAGATACTGGAGAACTGGAGGTGCTGGCGTAGGCCTCATACTGTGTGGTGGTGGTAACAGATGGGGGTACTAGCGGAGAGATATAGCCTGCATATGGAGACCTAATGAAATGCACATTTGGGGGCAAGGATGTGTACTGGATGGTCCCTGCAGACTGAGAGAGGGGTGATGTGTACACTGCAGGTATGGTGGTCACTGCAGTTGGAGGTCTGGTTGAGTGCATGGACAAAGGAGATGCATGCTCAGCTGGGGCAGACAGAGGTTTGTATTGAGGCCCATCAGGTTCTGCAGAGGTGCTGGTGTGCCTGGTGCCTCTGTCATGCCCACTTGCTAGACTAGCAAGCCATGCCAGGTTACCCCCATGTTGGCTCTCATTGGCAGGCGCCATAACCATGGGCCTCTCCTCTGAGGGCAGAGTGCTTGCTGGGATTTCACGTTTTTTGGGGGGCAGGCATTCATTGCTCCGCTCCTGTGTTGACTTCATGGTGTCTGTATATCCAGTACCAATCTTTCAAGATGTTTCTTCTCTCAGTGTCTCTGTTGCTCTTTTCCTCTCTCTTTTCTAATCTCTGCTTGCCTGGTTAACAGATTGTTTCCTCCCACTAATCAGGGTGAAAATGGGGATAAGGTTGAGAGGAGAGTGGTGGTAAAAAGGCAATGTGTCCTGTGCCTAGGGTCGGATGTACACGGATTTCAGTTGTAAGCAATGGAAGTCACGCCGGCTGTGGGAGAGCGGTCCATGCAATTCATGCGGAATCATTTCCCTCTGAGCAAGTCTCCAGGACTGCAGGAAGAATCTGAAAAACACACAGGCATTCATGTCATCAGTAGGGTTATTTCTGTCACAAAAAGAAGAAACTATAAGATTTACAAGTGAAAGCCAGAATTGTGCATTAAAGTTTTCTAAATGAATATTGCAGTGCATGTGAACGTAGGTAGTGAACAGTGTGTTGTCATTTGCAGGCAAAGTGTGTGTGGAGTGTATAAGTGGCCCCCCAGTGGGGCCAGATGGAACACACAGTATGAGCATTATTAATAATGAACCAGTACTCTGCATTCTGGGGCTAGTAGGTTCATTCATTGTAGTGTAAATGTGAAGGAAGCTTTATCACATGCAATCACATTGTCATCTCACTCTTATAGCAAGAAACAGATCTGGCTCATTTTAGCAGCTCTCTAGGATAGCAGGAAGCTAATGCTGTTTCTTTTTGTCTCCATTACACTACAGGGTGTATGGGGAGTCACATGATCAAACAGTGATGTTGTGCAGTGTTATGGCTTGTTTGACATTCCTCCCTAAGCTCTATTGATTGGACCCATTCAGCTGCGTCTGTTGTCCAGCGATAGTGGGAGGGTGGTTTTGCATGATAAACAGGGTCTTGATGATTTAACAAGTGTCGCAGTGCTATAAAAGAACAGGGAGACTCTGCTGTAAAGGGGAAACCACTGTTTAAAATGATGTACCAACATATGTACATCAGCTTTCTTTTATGTGTGTGTACCAAACTGGTACCAAACTGTACTATGGTATTACTGTTGTGTTTGGATATGTAATCCGAATCAATTAATGTTTTTGGTATGGTACCATGGTAAAACCATTTCATTACTGACATGTATCATAATATTACCCTGGCATTTTCAAAGTACCTTGGAGCACCAGGTAAACCATGAAATAAAAGTACGGCAAACAATTTTAACCATGATACATCAAAGTATCATAGTATTACCACCTGATACCAGCACTGTACCATGGTAACAGTAGATTTAATGTTTTAAAAAAAAGTGTGCCTGTTGAAACCTTCAAAAAAAAGGTTAAAAAAATTGTTTTAATTAAAATTTAAAATTAAACTTTAGGAGACCTTGGAAAATTATGACATTTTTGTTTGTTCAGCGGTTGTTTAGGTTGACAAAAGTCACTGTTTAAAGCAGACACAACAACAGCTCAGCTGATTACAAACAGCAGGAGTCTGGTCTCTGTTAAAGTAGTGTAGAAAGGGTTTACAACAGCTGAACATTACTGATTATTCTCTACACTCCCTCAATCAGTGTTTCCTGCCTCTTTCTTTTTTTACCTTTCATTCCCCCTCTTCCCACACTGTCATTTTTCCCCTATGGCTCATTTCTTTTCATATCTCTCTCTGCACCCCCCCCACCAAACCAACACAATCTACCTAAGTCTTTTTCATCATAATTTGCATGAGACAAGGGCAATCAAGCATGTTAATAACCCAATTGTCATAATCATTTTAATTAATGATTTAACTAATCATGCATGGTAGATGATAATATTATTCAGAAGATCATAACTTACTCTAAAAGCAATTCTAGAGATTTGTACAGGTCTCTGTTGTGTCCTTGAATGTTTGCCTCCAATAAAACCTGTAATATGCTCTTACATTTGCAAACTGATTACAATGGCAATCAGCGGTTCATTGTTCTCTTTTTAATATACAAACCACCTCTGGATTCAGTCTCCACCCGCAACATCATGTGACATGCTAAGCTCTCCATAAACCAAAAATCACAGCCAATCAAAGATACACCCTGCATCTGATTATGCATACTTCCCAGATACACAGTATGCAAAAAAGCAGTACACCAAATGAGTAGGATGTCTGCGGGAAGAGGCAAATCATACAGTGAAATTGCTGACAGAAAGAAATCTTTGGTTCAATCACTCCTTCAATCACTGTCCATTTGCACAGAGCTCAACTTTTATTAGCTTAGTATGAGTCACTGAACACGCCCACAACAGTCACTGTCACTCGTTTTGCTGAAAATCACCAACCCTCAAATGACATCTGGTTGCTTTGTCGCTGCTTGTCTGTCAGTGTGAACGGGGCTTTACAAAGCCAGTACGACAAAAATAGACAGATGCTTCGAGAGAGAAAGAGAGGGAGGCAGGACGTAGTATATTCTCAACTCAACTGACTGCAAGCCTACACCATTCTTTACTGAATGTCTGCTACTGCAGCCAGTTAGGATTAATGACACAAATGCCAATAGCTGGTATTTTATGCATGCACATAAACGCGCACACGCGCTTACAAACATGCATCATTGTGCTTCTGTGGTATCCCGGGGATAGCCAAGTCCTAATCTTTCACAGTTGGGTCCTCTCTTACTCTGCATGCTTATCCCTCAGGATTAAACCCAGCATGAACACACACACACACACACAGCAGGGAGAGAAAGCAATCTACTGACCTACATTAGAGGGAACACTATGCTACAACTACACACACACACACGCTTGCAAAACAGCAAGCACATAGCAACAGAAGACTGATTCAAATACTCATTAACACACTCTTACACATACACACACACACACACAAAATGAAGTACAACACCTCTATTGCTTCTGCACTGTAAATTGAGAACATAGTGAGAGTAGAGAGAGAGAGAGCGAGAGAAAAAGAGAAAGCAGTATAAAAGCCTTGTCAGATGGATCTTGCTGAGCACACTAGAAACAATATCAGATGACCTGAAACCTAAACGTATTGTCCTCCAGCAGCCCTGGCAACACTATGAATCACGTCTCTGGGGCCACAGAGAACAGTGGGGACAAATCAAAGGCATTAATCAAAGACATTCACTGGGACTCTAATGCAGACATGAATGAGAGGAAACATCGGCTCCCAGAATGCCTTTATTTCTCCACAAAACCTCACTCTGACTGCAATAATGCACCTTATGTACTGCAACAATTGCTGTTATCCAGCACGCTCTGTGTGCATGTGTATGCTGTGTTAGTGGGTCAATAGGAGGCGAATGTAAGGACGATGTTTAGGTCAATATACAGTAACTAAAGCATTATTGACATGAATGCAAGTCTATCAGTAATGCACTGAATCGACCACATGCATTTTAAAATGCAAGAACAAATTACACCTGGAAACAAATAAGATGTAAAATAAAAAAACTATACCACATACTTTATACTACATTAACTTTGGTAAAAAACTGGTAAATAAAATATGAATAAAACTAAACAATACAAGAAAGTACACATACTGTAGTCTGCATACTTGTATACTGAAGTGCCATGTAAACAGTGACAGTTCTAATATGTGACAGGTATAATATGCTATGCATTATGTAAAACTTCACCTCATATTAAGCAAATACATTAAATATTCGTACTTTGTCATTTGTTTATGTGCACTGCAAAATGTGATTACAAAAGATGACATTTCACAGATCCAAATCTAAAATACACACTTTCTTTTATCCCAATATCAATTTTAACCTAAACTCTTGATGCTGCACCTACCCAGATACAGAAGCAGTCAAACTAGAATCACATTTAGTGTTTAAATATTGTATGAACATAATAGGCATCTCTCTGCTAGTGTGCAGTCTATTTGCATAGTTTTCAAGTATTCAATAGTGCAGGATTAGTCCATCATGAAAAAATGCTGTCTAGGTACAAGCAGGTCACACTCAAGGTTTTGTTTAAGACAAAACCCTACAGATAAACCCCCACACACTTTTCTGAAATACAATCCCTGCAGATGCTCAGCACACAATCTGTCCGTCTTCACAATCAGCCACGCTGCCTGTTCTCTACAATAAACAGCACAGAAATGAACACAATGAGCACAACTGAGACAGGCTGTAAAATAAAGAAACAATGAACAGGACACCCTTACGAGTCAGAGGACTGTATCTGAGTGACTTGCATTTTCCCCATCCACTGAAGTTTAGTGATACTCATACAGAACATGAATCGCAGAGACGAGAGACAGAAAGAGAGGGAGAGAGAAACTGTACTACAACTTCCCAACTTTTTTTCAACACAGCCACATCAGTAATGAGAAAGTACCTCTTCTTTGACAACAAAATAACTTATAATGCTAAATGATGTCCAGTAATCTGCAGTACAAGGATTATTGAGTATATAGCTGCAGAAACTGACCCCTGTCTTGTCTTTATACAGTATAGGCTAAACGCAGAGACACTACAAGTCTTTCACACAAACAACCTTATGTAGTTTGCTTTGCTTTCTTGCCTTATAAAAGTATGAAACATATAAACTACATAAAAACCTGACATGAATCATAATTTGTTGCTATTATTATTGAGAGCGCTTATATTTTTTATTTGTAATATCCGCTTTTAAATGTAAAAATCTATAATTGGGAATCACTGCTCAAACTCAAAGACATCTTTAACTCTTAAACTTACAAACATAAAAAGGTAAATCACTTGAATAGGAATGTTACAGCTTACCTACTATAGTATTCACAGAGGCCATTTGTATAGCTCTCTCCCCCTGCCCTGACACCTTAAGGAGGTACAGCTGTGTGCCCAGACGCCCTTCCTGGTCTAAGCCATGGCTGTAATCAGGCACTGGCCCCTGCCCGGCCAGGCCCCGAGTGTCACACAGACAGCCCTGAGCACTGAGCTCTGCCTGCAGCACTCAGACGTGCGTTATGCAAGGCCTCGTTGAGCCTACCCCCCCTTCTCTCTCTCTCACTAACTTACTCACTCACTCAGCTCCTCCCACGCCTCACCTCATTGCGCACCACCAACTTCATCAGGTATTCATTCAAAAAAGACACATACCAGCTGGCAGCCTGCCCAGACTACACTGCCACAGAGAGAGAGAGAGCAAAAAATGAAAGACAGGGAGAGAACGGGACGGGGGAGGAGATGAAGAGAGAAAGGGAGGGAATGAAAGTACGAGGGAAATCGGGTAAGGGAGGGGGGCTCGTAAAGTGAGCGCTGGAGATTAAACCAGAGAGCAATAAAGAGATATATACACATAAACTACTCAGATGAGTAAATATGCCTGAGATATGCAGTGCGCACACCCACACACAGCTGAGGGTAATAATCGCTCCAGCAGAAGCACACACAAACAGACACACACACTTCCACTGAGACTTCCCAGGATTAGAAGCTCTATTCAGGTGAGCTGAAGGAAAATACAAGGGCAATGTGATTTTAAGCCCATACAGCCACATCACAGGAGACTCAGAACCAGAGGTCTCTAAACTTCAGCAAAATAAAAAAAGAGCCTTGTGCCATTTAAAGCTCAACACAGCATTTAAATACTACAGATAATAACGGTACTGTTGCTATTACGTCTAACGCTCATGCAGTTCTGTTAAGGCACCAGCAGGGGGTGGTACAGATAGCAGCGTCTCAGCTCCGCGGCTGAAGGCTACAGAGTTTGTTTAGGTGACCTAGTTAGCTAAGCAGTTTTGATAAATATATATTCGGCTCAGCAGCAGCAAGGATAGTGCAGTGTGAGTGGACAGCAAAAATAATGTAAACTTCAGAAAGTCTAAACTGAAGTAAAACTAAACTGATCTAAAATTGTTCATAAAAAAGCAGAGAATGGGTGTAATTTCGTCAATGGTGTTTGTTTAAATTCTGCGTAAGTCTGCATGTAGATTCCCTGTATGGCAGCCTATGAGTCAATTTAATTCAAGACTGCATATGTCCCTATGGATCATGTTATGGAAAGTCTGAGGCAGTCAGAGGTCTTTATTGTTTTAAGCTGGAGCTCATGAGCGGCCTGGGTCATTAATGCAAGTCAGTTTAAGTGCGTGACGGGCACGCAAGGAGTTCCCTTGTTAGGCGAAGGATTGCGTGATGTTTACAGAACCACAGTCAACAAAACAAGTGGCACAGGAAGGTTTGTCTGTTGCCGTAGCAACAAATTAGCCATGCTCTCCATTTCTGGGCCTTTAGGGTAATTCAATTAGTTTCCATGTGTTTACTCTGAAGCGCGTGCAGTCACCTGAGAGATGGAGAAATGAGAGAGAGGGACAGAGAGAAAGACAAAAACAAGGATAAAAACAGAAATTATGATGACAGACAAAAACGGGCAGAATGAAGATAAAAGGATGAAAACAATTTGAAAGCAGAGACAAAACTGCAGATTGCAATCTCTCACTTTGCCTCTAACTACATGATAAAAATGTTCCCTTAAACCATTCACCATTCATTACAATACACACATTCACCCTTTAAAGCTTATTATTCAATAAAGGCCTTTAGTTATTTGAAAGGTTTATTTTAAATGATGCTCATAATATTTGCTAAATATTGAAAGCTTTATAGTATTGTTAAGGAAAGTAAGAACATGAGGGAGGCAACAGTGATTGTATAACAGTGCAACTGGCCCATTCCATGGCCTATCCCTGAACTGTGTCTGATTAGTGCTTCACAATCTCCCAGTGTGGCTTTCTCATACTATTACAGACACATCTGCAAATCAGTCACAGACTGTTGGCTTCTATGGAACTTTTCTTTGGAGTTGTTACATTTTACTTTAAAAAGCTTTAGGCTACAGTTACATCATACTGAAGTATAGTTCAATCAGGTTGCCCTTGTTGTTACTTGACACAAAATTTTAATTGCAAGTAAACATCTATCCATCCATCCATCTATTTGTGTATCTGTCTGTCTATCTATCTCTATCTCTATATCTACATATCTAGCATCAACACCAAGGACAAGAACAATCCATTTCATACATACTACAGTACAGTTACACTTCTATTGCCCTATTGCAGAAGCGTTATGTACACTTGAGGCTGCCAAAGAAGTGTGTGAACATTTCTCTCAAGTGTCGTTCTGATGGTGCGGTGATTTTAAACTTCATTCAAATTAATTGCCACAGGAAAGTTCTGCACCATTTACCGGCATTTTTACCAGATCTGTCCTTCACACACACACACGCTAAATGGGTTTAGAGTGATATGCATTTTCTACAGCAGACCTGAATGGCAGCGAGCCTTTGATCCCACCTGTGCGGGAGAGAATGGACATGACTCTCAGAGAGGCTGTCTTTCAGCTGTGGCTTTTCTGTTTCTGCCTCTCTGTGAAACGAGGGATCAACTCCAGAAACACGTCGTCAAGGAGACACATGAAAGGCTCTTTACATACGCATTACGCTCACCCACACATACACACATGTGCATCACAGAGGTCCCCACACAACACTCTCAGCATGCACACAACATAAATGACTTTTAAAGAAACAGTTTGTTTAGAAATGCTAAAATATTTCGATCAAAACTCTGTCGTTGTTTACTTATCTTCATGTTGCCTGTGTAATTGTGAAGATTTTATGCTATTTTCTATATAATGGAAACGACAAGGACTGGGGCCAAAACTACACAAAACACCATGAAATTATTATAAAAGTAGCCCATATAATATGTATGCAATACTCATATTCTTTTTTGTTATTTTTGGGGCAGTAAATTCTTCAACATCTCCCCTTTTATGCTAAAACAACTTGGGAATAAGTAAATGATGATAGAATTTTCATTTTTGGATTAATCTCATTTAAACTTGTATCTCTTTCTCTGACTTTATCTTCCTTACTTCTCTATCATTTCTGTAATCATGTGGCACATTCTTCCGCTGGCCTGTATCACTGTTATCTGGCTCTTAAAACTAACAACTCAACAATGACTCACTAGCTGGTTGAATAGACAGATTGGCATGGAGAGAACATTGCTAGTCATACCCAGTATGCTCAGCAGCATTAAAGAGTTGAGCATTAAC
>JAZGTK010004864.1:2357-23519 GCA_036877625.1 Ambastaia sidthimunki
GTGTGTGTGTGTGTGTGTGTCAGTCATCACACGTGACTACACGCGGCTCTGACTGCGCATGCGCGGTGGTCGCGTGTTAGCAGTCGGCTAGCGTGTGTAGTTTCTTCAGTCAGCGGTGCGCGTTTCCCGGTCAGCCGCAGCATGTTCAGAGCCGCCCTCCGACTCTCAGCCTCCGGTGCGCGGACTTTAGCACGACCACGACCGCAGTATGCAGGTGAATACAGCGCTAACACACGATTATTAACGTGTTAATAGAAAGAACGACGGGTTAACGGAACACTTGACACTGATGTTAGCTTAGCCGGATGTGCTTCATTCAGAGTTACGCGCCTTCTTTAATAATGACATGTTTTATTATATGTCGTAAATAATCGTTTTCAGTCAATAACAGCGTTTCTCGCGGGTTTATAGAGACATGTGGCTGTTTTTTGACAATGTCCTTGTAGTGACCCGCAGGAGTGAGGCTGCGGCCCAGACCATTAACACGTTACTATACCAAACTAGTTACTGTGATACTAGTATGATATGATGGTTTCCATCAACTTCATATTGATCTATATTTGTAACCATGTGTGCTATCTTTAAGATTCAAATCTACAATACATGCTGTATATGTTATTGTGTGCTAGTTTTGACTGTGCTTCCCAGCTTTATTTCTGAAAACTGTTGGGTTATCTGTTTAACTTTGGCTGACCTTTAGCAGATAGTCAAACTGCCCTATTGGACCCTAAATCAAACTGCCCTATTGGACCTGTTCACCATTCCAGCATATATCAAACAGCAGCACTGGCGAGATCCAGCCAGAACAGTGTCAAAATCTCACTTTACTGTTAAATGTTATTATGTTTGACTGCAGCGTAAGATCAGATGATTAGAAACCTGTCGTAAAATGATGTTTTACAGGCAGTAAAGCTAAGCTTTCACTTTCTGTGGCTTTTAATGTCCTCCAGACAACATGCACCTGATATCACCTGCACTTTTAACAATGTCATTCTGTGATGTTGTTTCTTCTGCTGTGATAAGTGACTGTTTCTCTTTCAGCCTCACCAGCTGCTCGTTCTTATTCTCATGGCAAACAGGAGACGGATGAAGAGTTTGACGCTCGCTGGATCACATACTTTAATAAAGCAGACATTGATGCGTGGGAGCTGAGGAAAGGTGAGTTATTGAGTGTGTTACTGGGGTATCGTCTGTCACTCATCTGCTGAGTTGAGTTTTAACTTTATTACAAACACCTTCTATTTAAAACCTGCTTGAGTGTCATTTTAACGCTGTTCTTTAGGACTGTTTTGAGTCTCTGAAAGACTGTCTGATGTGGTTTAGTCTCATTTTAATGCGTTTTGAGGTATTCAGTGTGTTCTAAAAAGAGGTCTAAACTTAAAGTACTTAAACTTTAAAGCCTTTGTTTTATCAAACAGGTTCCAATCAGTAACAACAGATGTGTGTTTTCTTGTTTTTTGAGTGTAAAATTAACCAGTCAAGCCAGTTGAGTTTAATATGTTAGTAGGGTTTAAAACTGGCACACTACTACTAACCGTCCGTTACTAACCGTCCTACTAACACACCTACTACTAACTGTCCGTTTGTCCTCAGGTTATAAATCTTTGGAATAAGAAAATGTGTATTTGCTTCCGTGTCAAGGAAGAAAAATGTAGAAATACTGACACCATCTGGTGACTGGAGTAACTGTGTGTGTGTTGTGCTGCAGGAATGAACACTTTGATCGGTTATGATTTGGTACCTGAGCCGAAGATCTTGGATGCAGCTCTGAGAGCCTGTCGGAGGTTAAATGATTTGTCCAGCGCCATCCGCATCCTTGAGGCAGTCAAGGTAAACGAACTCGCAAAATACACGCCGACAACAACAACGCAAGAATCTCACTGTTGCATTAGTTTAAATGCTGTCAAACCAAATGAAGCAATTCATGACTGAACTATTTACAAGCCTGCAAAGGTGAAATGAAGTTTTAGACTTTATTGTTTATAGATGATGCACTAATTTTCTGATCTGTAATTACTTACTATAGCTTCTTGCGCTCTGCATACCTACAAAACCTCTTTCTCCATATGTGCATGTTTCATTACTTGTCCAAACAAAACAAGCTCGTAACAGAATCCCTCATTCATATATACATGCGTTAAACATCCATGTTTCAGTCTTCACCTCTTACATTCTCTTTATTTCCACTGCAGGACAAAGCTGGTCCTCACAAAGAGATTTACCCCTACGTGATCCAGGAGCTTCGACCCACTTTAGATGAGCTCGGTATCTCCACACCTGAGGAACTCGGCATTGATAAAGTATAAACCTCTGCTGTTGTGGTGAGTATTAGCACACAGAGATTCTGTGAACAGATATTAGATCCATACAGTAAAAAATGTGTTGTATACGTTCAACGTTGTTTTGTTTTTACCTACAGGGTCTTTCAAGAGACTGCCGCTCTTGTCTGGACTGAGCAGACCACTGAACTTCTTTGCCCTGTGTTTGTGTTATTTAATTGGCCTTTATTATGTTCTTTTGCTTGTAAAATACTGATGGACCTAATAAAGGGAAATATATCTTTACTGAATCATGCTTTGTGTCTCAAATATTCTGTTTTAAACGTGTTGTTTCATACAGTTTTATGGTGGTTGTGAAAAGGGGAAATAGTTTTTTTGTGCTTGATGGCGTTTCCCGGCAGCTACAGCACTCATGCGCCAGTAGAGGGCGCACAAACTGCTTAACGTTCAGCACTACATGATCAATATACAGTAACAATAAACGCTATCTTAGTATTTAACAGTCAGAACAATAACTGTGAAAATGCGCATCTGTATTTCACAGCCGGCTGTTATTTATTTCTGTTTTGCATATAAATATTCTCTGTCTATATTTGGTTAATTTCAGTATCGTGATTGTGACTCAGTCTAATATTAGATGTTATCAGTTTAGTGCTATAAATATTTGACTCAGCTGCTGTTGAAGGAAACGTAAGTCAGTAAGTTGTTGCACGAGCGGGGCGGGATTTAACAGTTAGTGTGAGGGGGGTCTGAGTCTCTGAGGTCGGGCGTCTGTCCGCGGCGGGTGACTCTGGATCGGGATATTAAAGGTTCGGCTGGATGCACGTTTACTGTCCGCGATTATCGAGGCTTGTGGTGGGAAACACACGGTGGTCTGTCGAGGAAAACAGTGATGGTGGATCGTTCCAGCAGCAGCAGCAAAACGCAAGTGGTGAGTTTGTGCTGTTGAATGTGTTGATAAGCTACTGAAACATTTCACCAGCAAACCTCCAGTTCACCAAACTGCGCTTCTCTCATCTGTCTGTGCTCTTTAAAAGCGCACGTTTCGTTCATCTTGATCGGTGACATCGATGGATCAGAACTGCATGTTGTACACGTCACGGATTCAGGATGTTTGATGCTACAGCTGAAGTGTGTTGTTATGAAGTTTTGGATGGTTCATGTGTGGAAAGTTACGCGTGTCTCGCGGGTTTCCAGCGGATCTCGATACATTGTTGCGCGTCTTTCTCTGGTTTGATAGTTTTTGGATGAGCGCCATGTTCTCATCCGCTCTGATCCGCTGTGAACGGACTCGAACTGGACGATCTGTCAAACTTTGCTTCAGTTTGATGTAAAGTTACGACAAAATCGTGTCGATTTGGCCAAATCTAAATAATTGAACAACATGTAAAACGACACGCTGTTCTAGCCGGACATCCGGTTGTTCTGATATCAGACTGCTCGCTTGAGGTGGGGGTCAAAGGTGGGCTGGACTATGCGAGATTTATTTCTTTGGTAGTATTTGTGTAAATGTTATTTTAATGTATGTTATTCATTTGAATTACGTTTGTAGTGTTTTGTAGTTTTTCTCTGTTGCTTGCACAAAATTTTGAATAAGACAAATTTAGTGTAAACCTAACTGATCTGTTATTTCACAGCATGTCCACTTTAAAAGCTTTAAAAGAGCAGAAAGTGATCAAGTTAAGAAGTGAAATGTGATTAAAGTATATCAATATTTGATGTTCTGTCTGTAGTCCAGCTTGTCTCAGGACGGAGAGTTTGGAAGTGAGGCTGGTGTCAAGCTGGAGGCCGTGATGGAGCAACTCCAGAGACAGCAGCAAGCTAAGCTGGAGATGGAGCTGAAGGAGAGACATTTCAGGGAAGCTCATATCCTGTACGCCCAGCAGCTGGCCGCCCAGCAGGCCATCATGGCCTCCGCCTGGGCCCAGGGCACCGCGTTGACCCCTGATTTTTACAGTAAAAACTCCCGGGACAGAGCACTGAAGGGCAAGCGGGGGCTGCCGGCTGCCAGGGGCCTCACGGTGAGCGGCTCGGAGCAAGAGGAGGACGCGGCGGAGGAGACGGACAGGGGAAAAGGGTCTGAGGGGGACGAAGATGATGATGATGAGATGATGGACAGAGATGAGGATGATGTCAGTGAAGATGAGGAAAACGAAGGCTTGGAGTTTCTCCGAAAGCAAAGTCTCGCTCTACAGCAGGCGACCGTCCCTTCGTACGCGGTTTACGCCGCGTCACCATCTGCAGCTAAAAAACGCGCCCGATCGCCAACCACCAAAGTGAAGGACGAGCCGGAAGATTCTGTCGGCGCTCCGAACGGACTGACCGATTGGAGTCTGGATGACTCATTCAAACAGGTTTGTGTTTGTGATCTGCTATTAGTGTCTCTGACAGTATGTCTGCTATTCTGTGACTCTTTAATGTTCCCTCTCAACTTTATCACCACTTACCCTCAAAAGCTGCAATGCAGCATATTTTCAGTCTGTTCTGAAAGATTTGAGGAGTGCCTGATCATAAGACACATTGTCATATTTGCTTTAAATTCTGTCCTTTGAATGAAACTAATCCAGTTTTCCCAGACACAGAAATGCACGTTTGGTTTAAATATAGAAAAGAAACTTTGTCTGGTCAGTGTGTGACACTTCTGTCTGTTATTTAAAGCTGTTGTGCTTTATGATCAATAATCTCCCCCTGTGATCTGAGCGGACCCCCCGACATCATTCCTCACATCTGTCAGTTAATCTTTCATCTTGTTCATCTGAGTCTTTAGGGAATTCTGTTCTGACACACGGCTTTTGTTCCTGAATATTCCTGAAGTGTGGCATTCTGGCAGAAAGCCCAGCAGGAGTTTTTCATTCTTCTCACTTTTCTCTGTGGGTTCCTGCTGTGGTGTTTCTTGAGAACAAGCTCTTGGCAGTTTGCTGGGATGCCGTGTTGGCCAGACAGGCAGGATGTTGGAGTGTTACAGGCATGTTCTGCGGGAGAACCAGCCTGTCAGTTTATACCCGCGGGATGTGACGGGATTTAGACCTTCTGAACTGAACGCTTGCGTGTTTTTACTGGCCTGCAGTCTGAGCTCTTGTGTTAGTGTGAGTGTTTGTTCAACCGCGTTGGAATAATCGATCAATCGGACAGAAATGAATTGATTTAATTTTCATGCACTCGTTCGTTCAGCTTCCTTCAGCTGATATTTGCATGCGTTCAGTCAAAGTCTATTTGCTCCACTTTATTAAACAGAATAAATAACAGCACATGTTCATCGCAGCCTCACAGCGCTGTGGTTTTATTTCCATACGTGTTGCTGTCTGTGCTGGTCTGACTTTTGTTGTTTTTGATGTTTGATGTGAGTTTAAAGCAGGTTTTATTTTCAGTAACAGCAAGCGTGTGGATAATAAATGCTGCTGGACAGACTGTGTGTTGACAGAGTTCTGTGATTTTTCATCGCTCATGTGATTATATGTATTTATAGAGGGTGCTGAGCACTCATTTATTGCTTTATAAATATACGCTTGTCCACATGTAGAGAAGACAAAAGAGTCGGTGCTTTGAAAAAGCTGCCAGTTGGGCTGAATGAGCTTCACTGAGTCACTGCATATAACAAACCAGACTGCATATCTAAATCTGTCATGAAAACTTTCATGATTTTTCATGAAAAAAACATCATTTTTTTTGTTTTACTGAAAACTGAAGTTTGATTTCTATATGTCATATATATATATATATATATAGCAACAGTGAAGTTATTTTTAGTTTTTGGTTTAATTTAGTTAATAAAAATGTCAATGCAAAAACTGATGTGATAACACAGGAGCCTCTTCATTGAAGAGCCGGAGGGTTTTCCTCCCCCCGCTGTGTGCCGCCATCTTTATTTCTGTCCTTTAGTATTTAATGATGCTCTGTGGTAACAGTATCAGATTGCAGGGGGTGTGGGGGGGTTTGATGGCACTGACTACACAAAAGAAAACGCATGACACAAATGGCATTTTTAAATGAGGGTGGGGGGATGGATTTTTAAAGCCTGTCACACTGTAATGGCTAAGCCTCAGTCAGCTAGTAAACACTTCTGATGAAGGTGCAGCAGACACATGAAGGAGATTGTTTGTTATAATCTCAGCAAACAGGAATTCATTCGCAGTTGTAGATAAAGGAAGTTCATGGCTTTTGTTTAGAATCTTCGTTTAGGTTTTCAAGGAGGTTTGTGGACTTTAAAAAGCTCCAAACCTTCCTTTTTTATAACTAACCCAGCACTAGTTTGTTACTGTTTTTGCTCATTTTTGCACCGATTGAAAAGAAACGATTTGATACGATTGTGTCCATTTCCTTCTTAACAAGTACTGAATGTTTATCCACTGAAACCTGTTCTGACTGGCTGAAGAGTTTCACTCAGTGAAAATCAGTGACTTTGTGAATCTGTGTCATTATTAAACACTTGAGGTTTTTATAGGTGAAAGGCAGGAGTTACATTTAGTGTGAAGATGTTTCTAACTCTAGTTGTAGCAGAACAGAGACTGTTCTTCAGCCAGCGGAGGGTCTGAGGCTGATGTGGGGCTTCTGTGTGGACTGATAACTGTGTCTGTTTGTTTGAAGGTCTGTTTCTCCTGTAGTCAGGACAGAGATAACAGCTGGATGTTCAGGGATCTGGACGAGTACTTACAGGCCCTGACTTGAACCGTTCGTCTCAGTTTAGTCTCTTCTCAACTACGTGTCGTGTGTGTTGTTCAGCAGTCAGTCTGTGTTACTGCCGCAGGAGAGAGAATATCTGATGTAAATCTCAGCAGTAAAGACGCAGTTCTGTGTTTTGGATGAAAGAGTTTGTTGATGTGATGTTGTGTGGAAGCTGCACACAGATTCTGTCAGAGCAGATTTCATTTCTCTTCCTGTCTTTCTATTTCTTTGTGGTTAGTGCCTAAAAAGACACAGTTTTCTGGCCCAGCATGCCGTCTGCCGGGTCAGTTACCGACCGGTTCTGTTAACACACTCACACGCAGACATTTGTGTTTGACAGAGTTCCTGTTTCAGCTCAGCTGAAGAATCTCATCTGTCTGTTGATGGAGATGAAGAAAACTGACCTGTTAGTGTCTGTTGACATAATGTCTGTCAGCACACACAGCAGACTGTGTTCACATCCCGTCAGAGTCTCAATGTCGGGTTTCACTGTGAAAGCTGCTTATCATTTATCCGTTTCTGCCCATTTAAATGGTTTACTAAATTAGAAAATGAAAATAGAGAATTTGGGGAGAGTAATTATTTACTAACGTGCTGGTTTCTGTTGAATTAATATGAGAAAAGGTTTTTTTATTTCTTTTGGATGACAGATGGTCTGTTTGCTTTTTTCTGCTCATTTGGCCGCTAGCAAATCAGATTTCCTGTAATATAATTAATATAATTAGCCAGACCAGAATCTGAGCCATTAACCTGATAACAGATTTACAGTCACACAAACGTCTCTGATGTGGAATAATACTGTGTGTTCAGATCTTTCTTGGACTTAAATGAATAGATTTAATGTTTAAAGCTGCAATCTGTAACTTTCTTTCAATCTCTTTATTTTATCCTGATTCACAGATTCAGTGAGTTTATAATAATGATTCATCACTTCAGCTGTCAGGTCTGAGTTCACAGGAAATGTTTGTTTGGCTTCATTTGACTTTAAGATGCTTAAAGAAAAGTGTGTAAATTAACTGCCGTTTCATGCTTCAGACAGAGATGGCGACAGAGAGGCAGAAGTTCTGGGTGTAAAGGTGTTTTGATGTTTTAATCTAATTTTGTTTTACAGTAATATTCACATAAATATTCACGTTCTGTTCTGTTCTTTCAAACAGTGGCTCCTCCATCACTTTTTTGCTGATTGGCTGTTTTTTTCTTGTAGAATGGGAATTCCAGTTGGACTGATGAAGGTGACGGCGGGAAAAGCCGAGGAGAATCTTCCAGAGATTTTGCCAAAGTAAATATTATTTCCATTCAGTTCCTGTTAAATCGTGACATTCATCATGTTATTTCATGCTTTGACATTAAGATTTTTTTTGTATTTTGTTATTTTGTAAATAGAAAATGTTTTATTTTGAATTTTTTGTTTTGTTTTCAAGTAAAAACATTTAAGCATCCTTCAAACAAGATAAAAGTGCACATGATATTATTACTTTTTAAAGAATATATCTTGAATGTTATTTTTTCCTACATTTGACAAATGATGTTTTCAACTAGTGACTTAAACTATATAATCAAATAATCTTTCTCCCAATTGACAAATTGACAAGAGCTTATCTTGTTTATCTTGTTTTGAAGAGCTTTTTAAAGGAAAACAAGACTGACATTGATTGAGGAAAAGATGTTTTGTTGGAAGTTAACAGTGAAGGCAGTGTGTGTTATTATTAATGAATGGTTTGGGATGTTTTTGCAGCTTTATGAACTGGACAAAGACCCAAAACGGAAAGAGTTTCTTGATGATCTGTTTGCATACATGCAGAAACGAGGTAAGAAACGAGAAAATGTGTCATTGTGTAAAACACCAAATGAATTCCTATTGGACTGTAAATAACAACCAGGTCTGGGGTGGGACTGTCTGTTTGTCCAGCCAATAACAGATGGAGGCTTGTTTTTCACTGGCAATCGATTGGATCTGGAAAACTAGTTGGGTAGGTGGTAGTATTGGACTGATTGTTGGGTGGGAGTGGCTAATGACTCTGGCCCCGCCCACTCCAGAGGGGAAAACGTTTTCAGATTTTAATGTTAAAAGATTTAGAAGCAGATGAATTAAAAGATAATAATGACACACATGAGTGAATCATTTTTATAAATGCTGAAATACTTTTTCAAATTTATAATTGTTTGATTTCATGGTTAATTTAAATTCACATTAGCTTTATTGTTTGGTGATGAGCGATTTCATTGGTCAGCTACACGTAACGGACACGCCCCCCGTAGTTAAGTGGAATCATGTCCCCATTCTCAGATTAACATGCTGTAACAGAAAGATGTTCATGAGTCCATCATCCGTGTGTGTGTGTGTGTGTGTGTGTGTGTGTGTGTGTGTGTGTGTGTGTGTGTGTGTGTGTGTGTGTGTGTGTGTGTGTGTGTGTGTGTGTGTGTGTGTGTGTGTCTGTGTGTGTGTGTGTGTGTGTGTGTGTGTCTGTCTGTGTGTGTGTGTCTGTGTGTGTGTGTCTGTGTGTGTGTGTGTGTGTGTGTGTGTCTGCTGTAGTGGGTCAGGGGATGGAAAGAAGTGTGATTTTGTCAGACACGTTATGAAGGTTGTGGACAGAGATTAATGATGTTTTGTGACTGATGGGAGTGTACGATGACTTCTGTTTTGTTTGCACAGCTCGACCTGCGTTTATAATAGAACAGGTCATGTGCTATTTAAAGGTGTTTGTACTGAAAGCATTTCAGTGTGTTAAACTGTGACACAAATGATTAAAAGCACACGATCAGTGTTTTATCTTCTCAATCATTTTACAGGATCTGTTTCTGCTAAAACACATTACAGGTCTGAAATCAAACTTTTCTGGTTTTGTTGATTGTGTCTCTGGTCTGAAAAGGTTTTGACTGGGGTGGGAGATGTGGATTAAGGGGCCTGTCTCTCCACTGAAGATAAACCTCACACACATCTTTGATATTAGAGGAATGACAGTAGTGAAGTGACGGGTGGGAAACAGCGTGATGTAAGAGAAAGAGAGTGAATGAGGTGGATAATGACAGGATGAGCATGAGTGTGTTTTACACAGAAATGCAGAAAACCAGCTAAACAAGAAAACAAAAAACTTTTGAGTTTAAAAATGACAAAAATAAGTTTTGATTTGCCTGTAAAATGCTTGAGTGGCGTGTGACCGTGACGCATGCGGCGTGTACATTTATGGTGGACATGTGGCACAGCTGCAGTGAAGTCACACCTCAGTTCACCAGTGAAGAATTCAGATGTGTGTGTCACTTCCTGTCTGGAGCATTTGTCTCCGCCCACCCGAGTTCTTCTCCAGCAGGTTTATGACATCATGGTGGTCTCATCCTCTGGGGTTTGAGCTGCTGCTGTGTGTTTTTATGACCACTGACTGCAGGTTTGTGTGTATATGCCGTGCTGATGCTGCAGTGCGGAAGATGAGTCGCAGGAAACATTTTATACACAATGGAAAGAGCTCATTAAACATTAAACAAAAAATGACTCTGGCTGCCTGTTGATTAGAACAATGTTACTCGAGTCACATTAGAAGAACATGAGTTACCCAAAACTGATCAACAAGTTAAGCTGCTTGTTCTCATTGTTTTAATGGCATCATAAAACACGTCTTCTTCATAGTGTTGTGTTGGTTTTAATTTTGTTATTTAAGTAAAAATCAAAATCATTATGTATTTTAAGGGAATAAAATGGAGTCCGGTGCTTAATTGTCATGAAAATGTAACAGTGGAAAGTCAATGTAAAAAAAGATCCTGTTCTTAAAAATACAGCAGAAATTTCATTTGGGTTATTAAAACAAAAGAAGCAGTGACAACATCATCAGGGTCTTTCATCAGATGTCAGACTGCACTTCCTGTCTGCCCCCTCACTTCCTGTTACAGTGAGAAAGACGCTCATTGTTCAGAGCTGAGAGTCTGTTTCTGTTGCTTCATTACAGAACTGAGCAGCTGTTTCCTCTATATTTAGGGCCGTTGTCAAATCCTGACCTAGTTTTAACAAACACATGAGGGGGAATGTTAAAATAAATCTTGTGTTTGCAGCATGTAGTTTGTTCAGTGTCTTTGCTCAAGCTTGTAATAAGAGTTGTGTTCAGTGTTGTGATGTTTCTACAGAAGCTCAGCTGCCTCTCGTCTCCTGCAGGTACACCAGTCAACAGAATCCCCATCATGGCCAAGCAGGTGCTGGACCTTTACATGCTGTATAAGCTGGTGACTGAGAAGGGGGGGCTGGTGGAGGTCATCACCAAGAAGGTCTGGAGGGAGATCACCAAAGGTCTGAACCTGCCCACCTCCATCACCAGCGCCGCCTTCACCCTCCGCACACAGTAAGATCTTCTGAACGTGACCGGCGGTTCTGTTAATGGCTGGCCAATCGGTTTGGTTCCCATCCAGACTTGATCTTCTGCTCTGTGTTGTAGGTATATGAAGTATCTGTATCCATATGAATGTGAGAAGAAGAGTCTGAGCTCTCCGGGAGAGCTGCAGGCGGCCATCGACAGTAACCGACGAGAGGGCCGTCGCCCCGGATACAGCAGCAGCCTGTACCGCTTTTCACCCCCACACAGTGCCTCCGCCCCTCACCTGCTGTGCCCACCCAAACTGCCCCTGCCCACTACTGGCCACAACGGACTTCAGGCCACTCCCACTCCTGCTCTGAAGAAAGCCACAGGTGATTAATCACATCATCACAATCCTGACGACTGATGATTATAGACACAGACCAGCAAAACCCCACCTGATTTCTTCCCCCAAGTTCTTTCAGTTCAAATGTATTTCTGTTTTGTAAAAAGGCAATTTGGTTTGTTAATGTAAACTGTTGGTGTATTTGCAGCCCCTAGTGATGAGACAGTTTTCAGCATCTCACTGATGAAACAATGTGTCACATTTCATGTCCTGACTGAATTTTACTGTTAAGATGATTTTACTCTCCTCAGTTCCAGAGGATGGTCCGGCCTCCATGTTGCCGGGGCGACTGGCTCTGGCTCTGGGGCATCAGCAGCAGTTGGCACGTGCTGCAACGCTGGAGCAGCTGAGAGAGCGGCTGGAGAGCGGCATGAGTCCCGCAGCTGCCGTGATGGAGGGTCCCGAGAGGAAGATGGTGCGTTTGGCGGAGGAGCAGCAGAAGTTACTGCAGCAGGCGTTCCAACAAAACCTGCTGGCCATGACATCACAGGTGAACCCGACCAATCTGCCAATGAACAACACACGCGGTGAGTGAACGTGTTTGCTAAGAATTGTGGGTAGCGGCGGTGAAAGCGTGGCTGTCATTAACTTTGTCTGGATGTGATTTTCAGAGGAAAGACAGGATCTGTCTCTCAGCATTTCCTCCAGCGGATCTGCTGGCATTACTGTGTCTGTCGAGGTCAATGGCATTATTTACTCAGGTGTGTGTTTGAGTGGGATTGTGTCGTTTGTAAACACTATTATTCTGTGAACAATACAGAACCGATTCTGTCTGCTGTCAGTCAAATGAATTGTTAAAAATGAACTAAATAATGGCATCATTCTCCAGCCTTTAGTACAGCATGTTTTATCACTGTATATTTACTCTCTCCATTCACACTTTCTCTTGCCCTTCACAGGATCCTTATATGCCCAAAAGTCATCCACAGGCGCCCCCGCCTCCACCTTCAGCCCCGGCATCCCCTCATCATCCTCCTCTTCCTCAAAGGACCCTGACCCTGCGGAGCAGGCCACAGGCGGGTCGCCCTGAACCAGCTCCCCCTTACCAAACAGCCAGTCAGTCCCGCCTAACTAGTCTTTCCTCAGGGTGGCGTCCTGCAGTGTAAGTCATTCTGACCTCTAGAAGCAGCCCGGACAGACACAAGCTGCCTCTAGCACAAATACGCAGCTGTTTTTCTCCCAGTGAAGACCACACGCACATACAGACTCCACAGCTGTTTTACCTCAACACAGAGCGCAGAAGTCTACATGATGTTTTCTCAGGACTGAGAAGGTTTTCAAAGATGTAAGAAAATACCTCAGCTGTCTTAATCGCACTGCTGTCATGTGTACACGCTCCTGGTTTTATTCAGTCTTGCCTTCACACACACACACACACACACACACACTCAGTCATATGTTAACACAGATCTTTAAAGCTATCATGACATGATCAAATCTTCTTCTGCCAAAGTCACATTGTGAGCTTGTGGTTTTGCTGTCTGGTCATTCTCTATTATTGAAAGTTTGCTGATTTTCCTCTGCAGTGAATAGAAATGCCTCAGGTTTTATTATTATTATACTGCTGTGTTTTGATGGATTTTAATAACAGACTACAATCCACATCAGGAGTTTCAAAGTTGGTTTGATAAGAAAAGGGGGCAGTTTTTAATCTATTTACCTGATTTTATTGTTGTCAATTTCCATAGTTTTCTTTTGTTTCTAGAAATATTAATATGCTTTTAAAAAGTTTTGGGTTTTAAAAGTGCATTTTACACAGCTGAGAATGTTTTTATTTACACATATTTACAGATTTGAATTGAAAGATTTCTCTACCTCAGACACAAGTCAATGTTTCTAAAGAGCACGTGTGGGACACACAGCTGGCATCACGAGTTAATCATGTCTGTGCGGTGGACGATCATATATACAGGCTCATATATGTAGAAAAGCCTTTTAATAATGTTCTTCTGTGGTGGGCATACGAGTTCTTTTAACACTTTAAGCAGGTCACAGAAGAGCAGGATAACAATTAAATCTAAAAGGATTTAATGTTTTTACTTTTGTATTTTTTGTTGGTTAAACTTCAAATTTCACAATCTTTCCATATTGGAAAACATGTTTCTCAGGAATTTTTTCAGAACTTCAGAACCAGGACTTCCTCAGTCTAACTACCTCAGTCAGGATTTACCTCATACAGCTGCAGTACCTCACAAAATTCCCTCAGAAACACTTTGTCCTGTTTCATACAAAATAATCTCTCAGGTAATAAATTTGCTGAATACCTCAAAAGTGAAGATGGTGGAAGACAGATCAACAATACAGGAGTAAATGGTTTGAAATTGGAATAGTTTCATCTGTTTTGTATTGATTATCGAATAAACTCTTCCAGTACAGATACAGAGCAATCCAGACCAGGTCATGACACAATTTGCTTCAGTTTGTCTGTCATAATCCTGCGTTTATTTGACTCTGAGACCTGCTGGGATTCAGACGTCTGTAGTTTCTTCTGTTTTCTTCCCCAAATAAACTGAAAGCTACAAACCAAAGACTGTGTTTGTTATTTCTGCTGACCTCACTGTATAGACACAATTTAACACAAAGAAACTAAAGTCTGATCTGGTGCAACATTTTGTTTTTTGGTGTTTTTTCATAAATATGCCACAGGAACACATTAACACAGACTAGATATTCTGATCGAATTGTGATTTTCTGTTTTATAAAAACTGGTTAGACATTACATGTTATATATTTGTATTTTTAAACTGTAAAATGAAAGTTCATAAGGCCCTTCATTCATACACAGCCACTGTTAGATTTTCTAAATGATGTTTTTTTTTTGTAACTACTGTTTGGAGAGTGAGCACTATAACTCATGATAATAATAAAAACAAAAGAAATAATTGAAAAGGTTCTCATCTTAAAGTTAAGGATTTGGGACTATTAAGTTAGTCAGATCTCACAAACACTCGAGATCTCAGAATACATGTAGATTTTGTGTCAATAAAATCCACAAGCAGGTCAAGGCTCAGTAAAGTAGCTGTTAATTCCATCTGACTGTCCGGCTAAAGCCTCAGTTTTCAGTCGGGAGGTACGTTTCTGGAATTTCCCCATAGTCATAAATCCTTGGAGCATAAATCAAACCTGCTGGGAAGGTCATAAATCAAATTGACTGACAGGTTAATGATGTATGACTGAACGTTCTCTCTCCCTGAACACTTTCCAGCCGCAGCCCAGCAGAAACAATATCACCACAAATCTGTTTCTGAGGACGCAAACAGTGAATTTATACACCAAAAGGTTCATTTTAATAATAACGTCTTTTAAAATCCACAAAAGTATTTGAAGTGTCAAATTTTACAAAACAGTGAAATGACAATAAAAACACTAGAATATAAATTATCAAATACGTTTGTCCACAACCAGCAAAATTCTTTCATATAATGAAAGAAAAACTCATTTTTACCGGGTGGTTTTAGCTGCCAGCACCTGTTTGTTGGCATCATCATCGTGCAAATAAATGTATTTACAACATAGAAAATCAACTGGACACCA
Organism: Ambastaia sidthimunki; assembly: GCA_036877625.1. Lineage (NCBI taxonomy): Eukaryota > Metazoa > Chordata > Actinopteri > Cypriniformes > Botiidae > Ambastaia > Ambastaia sidthimunki. Next base: position 17,516 of record JAZGTK010004864.1, read on the forward strand.
AACACACAGTAAAAATGTACACTGTACAGTTTGCATGTGTTGAGGTTGAGCACAATCCACAGGAAGTGACAACATGACAATGTTTGACTTTTTGCAACATTTAAATTTTAATAGTGATTCAAGTTCTGTAAAAAGTTCTTTAACTGCATCTCAAGTTCTGCCCGGAGTCCATTTTCTTTCTTTCCTGATATTTCCTCTGGAATTGTTGGAAGACGCTACTTGAGCCAGAGACTTCCGTGGACTGAATGAACTTGGTCTTCAAAGGACTGAAACACCATTTACCTGAAGAAAATGGCATCAAAGCCATTGAGATGTTAAAATACTTTATATATTTGCTAGTTATCACGTAACAGTAAGATTCAATTCTGACAATGCTGAGTTAAGGATGGTCATTTTTGGGTAAACTATCCCTTTAAACATGCATTACTAAAGAAAGTTCATAAGAGTTGAAAATTAACTTGTGACATTCAATAAACTTAATCTTGTGTTTAGTACCTTGTATTGAAGAATGGCTGGTTTTCATCCGTTCAGCCGTTTTATCTTCTAGATATGAAACATATACATTAGGTACATATAGAATTATAGACATAAAGCCCTTAGACATATTTATACAAAAAGTATACAGAGTGTTTATACAGTATTACCTTCTGGTTGAGTGGAGGTTGTGTCTGCTGGACTGCGGTTGAGTTCAGTTGCATTAAAGTTGAATGATTCAGGCAACACTTTGAACTCCAGCCCAACAGCTTCTCGTAAAGGCATCAAAGCCGGGTTACCCAGTTCATATTTACTTCTCATTACAGACTGTGACTGCAGGAATTTGAGTGACACAGTCTTCCTTCTGATGATACATTTATTCATAGACAACCGTCTCATTCCTAAATGAGTTTTTCTCTTCTGTTTATTTTCATCACTCTTTAAATGATGTCTTGGATTAAACAGATTTTTGGATAATGTAGATGAAAGAACATTTTCTTTGGTAACTTCAGAACCTTTTGTCAGGGCTTCATCCTGGAACTGAAGACTTCTGCTCTGATTATTGGTTTTAAGAGATGCTCTCAGTTCTTTCCGTGTATCTGAAGAATTATGTTTCAGTGAAAAATCTCTTTTCTGTTTTTTTGAGCTTTTCTCTTCACTGTTCTGATGAGAGATTGTAGTTACTTCACGAGGTTCTTCACAAACGTTCTCACATCTCTTTTGTTTTTCTTCATCTTGGCTATTAGAAGATGAAGCATTCAGTGACAAACATGTTGCTTTGGTCCTCCTAACATCAGAAGATGGGGTGCATTTCTTTACATTTTGGGCATGTGTTGTTGTGAATTCACCACTTATCTGCTCTGGTGTTGCTCCCTCTTGCTTCAAAACCTCTTTAGAAACTGAGCAGTCCTTCACAAACTCAATCTTGTCTTCAGCAGCACTGTTTGGAGGGTCAGTGTGTGAAATCCAGGTTTTCTCTGTGCATTTAGAAACATCCTCACCCATGTTCTCAAGAGTGCTCATTTTTAATTCTCTGCATCTATAATCAGAGAAGATGCCACGAGTCTTCATGTCTTGTTTATTCAGCTCTGGCTTCACCTGGCAAATGCACGATGAGCTATCTGCAAATTTTAAAGTCTGAAGCCATTTAGAAAGACAACAGTAAGACTTCAGCTTTACATCAACAACAGCAGGATTTTTCCTTTCTTTGGGTTTTATTTCTTCTGTCTTCTCACCAAAAAACCAATGTGAAGCTATTTCATGTGAGAGAACATTCGTCTTAATCGAGGCTGAAGAGTCCATCTCACCCAACTCTTCTGTGCGTACCTGCAAAGCAGCTGTTGTGCTGGGTTTTGACAGAGTCAGACTGTCATCTGTCACAGCACAGTCACCCTTAGACGTTTTCTCATTGTATTTACTTTGCAATTGAGGTGATGGCAAAAACTCGTGTTGTTCTGCATCCACAGGGTTAAGTTTTGGTGGGCTTGTAAAGTCAGTTTGGTTGCTTGATTTATCAGGACTTCCTGAAGCTTCAGTTGAGTTGTACTTGCTTTTTGCTTCTTCAAAAATCTTGTTCTTCAGGAGTTTTTGTTCACGTGTTCTTCCTGTAAAAGTTTGGGTGCATGATGAAATAATCTGAACAAAGAATAACATTGCTTGTCACCGTTATCATATTTCTCACTAGAATTCAACCATGAAGACGACTCACGTTTTGTTTCTGGTGGTCGGGCTGTGTCTTCTTGCAGTCGCTCAACTTTTAGATAATCTTCAATCTTCTCACCCTTAAAGCACAGTTTAGCCACCTCATGAGGGAGGATATGAATTTTAAAAGAGGCAGAATCATTTATCTCAAAACTATTCTTATCAATAAACTGTCCATCTCTTGACGCTTCTGCTGAGTGTTGCCGCTTTCTTTTTGAAGTCTCTCGTCCAATTTGTTGTTGGCGTTTTCTTAATAAAACATTACGCTTGTCTAATTCCCCCACCAGACTTGCCATGTCCTTCAGTGGATTTGCAGTACGTGGTTGACAGTTGTTTTGTTCTGGAAGTGAGAGCTTGTGCTTTAATGAGCTGTTTTTATTGGCCGCTGCTGGTGGGTCCTCATTAATGACGATGAGGGGCAAGTTTTCATCCGTTCTCAGACTTTCTGGGCCGTTCTCCTTTGACTCAAAGGGAGTTTGTTGGTCTACTGAGGTTTTAGATGAACAATTCTGCATTCTTTTTAAAATCTCTTTCTTTCCAACTTGGTGTTCATAAATTCTTAAAGAAACATCATATTTGTTCAACGTCGTCAACAGATCTGTAAAACTCTTTGGTAGATTTACAGGATTTGGTTGACAGTTAGTTTGTTCTGTAACCACACCGCTAGGCATCGGTGAGCTGTTATCACCGGTCTGAGTTAATCCTAAAAAACTATGACTCTCATTGTCAGAGTTTCTCTCCTTTAAATCTGAGAACATCTGTTCTTCTACTGGCACTTTGTTCACAGTTTCTGTTGGGCTCTGATGTCCAGTTTGTGAACCTAAAACTGTGTTTTGTGTTCTATGTGCTGAATTTCTTACCTCAGATATTTGTGAGGACGGCACGATTTCCTGTTGTTTTCCTGTTGATTCATTAGTTATGGCAGGACTTCTGCTTTTACATTTGCTATGAAAACGTTCATCTTGTCTTGGTTTCTTTGATGTTGCAGCTGTAAAACATTGTTTCTTTCTTTTGGAAAAACCTCGTTCCAACGTCTTCACTAAATTGGTTATGGCCTGCAGTGGGTTTACAGTATTTTGTTGACAACTGCTCTGTTCAGTGACAGCCATGTTGTAATATTTCGATGAACAGTTTGCCTCAGCATGTGACTGTTTATTAAAGGAGACAGGAGGGTCTTTGGAAGGACTTGAGCTCGTCTCATTTAACTCCAAGACAGTTTTTTCTACTGGTACTTTGTTTACAATATTCATCATATACTGATCATGACCAGTTATTGACTCACCGGTAACCGTACAGTCACTGTTAGTTATTGTTTCACTGGACCCAGTCTGATCTTGAGATTTTCCTGCAATCACAGGATTACACTGTGGTGAACTTGTGCAGCCATTTTTGCTGGATAATTCAGACACAAAACTTCTGGTTTCAAAATTATGAAATCTGTCAGTCAGGTTTGGCTTTCCAGCTGGGACACCTTGTTTATCAACCCTCCTCACCAGAGTAGTTAACAGGTTAACAGTGTTTGGTTGACAGCTGGTTTGTTCATCAACCACATCAGTTAGTTTTGATGAGTTATCATCACTGGTCACGGGTGATAATTGCTCGTCACGAAGACTCTCAGTGTTTGTGTTTTTATTGTTTAATAGTGTTTGCTGTTGTTCTGTTATTTTGTTCACAGTCTCTGCTGGGTGTTGATGTTTCGTTACTGATGTCACATCAGAGGCATCCAACCACCTGCTTTGAAATTTCTGTGCAGAATTTTCATGTTGAACTCTGTCTTGGTTACTGTAGTTACTGTAAAGAGATTTATAGCACCAAGAATAACCGCATTCCCTGTCGATGTCATCAAGCTTCTCATTAAGATTCATCCAGGAGGACTTATACAGCATCCGTGGTGGCACTTCATTGTGTTTTAATATATGAAAGTCTTTTGCGACCTGCTTACGAGCATCCTTTTTAATTTGTCTCAGTACGACATCATCATTGTTCAGACGGTGGCTGTTGACGTCTTCCATCAAGCTGCGATACGTTCCATTTTGAAAAGCGTTGTGTAATTTGTCAAAATCTCCATTCCAGTACAGCTTCAAGATCTCCTCTCCAGCATCCGTTTTTTTGACGTTTTTCTGACGTGCGTCTTCTATTTTCTGAATGAAAGACATTAATGCCTGCAGTTTGTTTAATGACCATTCAGTTACAGGAATGGTGGAGTACGAGTCCGTTTCTTCCGCATCGGTTTTCTGATCGGTCGCTGCTTGATCGTGACACATGTTTGCAGAGGCTTGACCATCATCTCTGGTCTGTCCTGACGCTGACTGCTGATCTTGCTTTGCTGATGTGTTTGAAAGGTTAACAGCTGGTGTTTCTACTGGAGTTAATGGTGTAACAATGGCAACAGCTTTCTGTGCAGCACTGATATGTGTGAGGTTTGGTTTACGTGTGGAAAGCGTTCGCAGGTTAACGTGACTAGCTGAACTTTCAGTACGTAATCGATGATACATGTATCCACCAAAGGAACTACTGTGTCCATGAGGTGCATTTTTAGATGCCAGATATTTGGAATCAGATGGCAGGGTCATGTTTTTATGCGATGGGTCGTCTGGTAAATTATTATTAGCTGCATCTAAGCAGGAGTTCAAATCTCGTCCCGTGTAGTTCAGACTGTTGCTGTTGATCACTGTTTTTGCTTTAAACCGTTGTGAACAATTTGAAAGAGTTGGTGTGGAGGTAGTTTGTGGCTGTACACACACACTGTTATTACTGTTATTATACATATTTGTTCCATTATTATTGGATGCAGCATCAATGGGATCCTGTGAGTTCATGTAGCCTTCAGGTAAGAATATCTGGCAACCAGAAACAGGCATGTTCCACTGACAGTATGTGAAGTTCTGCTGTCCTGCTGGTGATGTATGTTTGTGATTTTCCTGTGCTGGCTTTATGTTGTAAGTAGATTGAGGGTTACTGGTCACAGTTTGGTCACTGGTGGTCTGCAGAGCTGTGTGAGAGAACTGTGAGCAGTAATTTCCAGTAGTGGCTTGAAACATCTGAAACTGGTCTGTATTATGGGATGTCCAGTCTCCAGATCGGTCCTCATTGCCATGCAAGTTCTGTTGCCCTGTATGCTGAAAATTTGCCTGCATTCTCCAGAGCGGTAAATTATCTTCACATGAAATATTCCATCTCTGTAAAAAAAGAAAAGAAACTTTCAGACAGTTTGTTTTGTGTGACATTCAGATTTAACAAACAAATGAAAAAACATCAGAACAATAAACTTTCACCGAGCACATCAATAAAACTATGAGATAACATTATTTGTGTATTTATTAGTAATACTGTAATTCAAAAATACAATTCAAAATAAATATTTAAATATTTGTTGTAATGTTGGGGGTTAGTATGTCCAGACTTACAGTCAAAATTTACAACCTGAAGATCAAGGGATTACTAAACCTTACAGCCTTTTGCTAGTCATAAACATGAGCAATTAACACCTCACAACCCCCTCAACCTCACCGGCTGAACACAACGCTCACTGCATCAAGACCTGGTGTTGCCACACTAGTCACATCATGTCTGTGATGAAACACAAACATCTCAAATACAAGTTTAAAGAAAAACAGAGGTAACAGATCACTGGTTTTATCACTGTATTCATCACAACAGAGACCCTCGAAGCTTTAACATGCATCACTACAGTAACACAGAGAGTGAGCTGATGATGGATTCATCACAGAGACCCTCGAAGCTTTAACATGCATCACTACAGTAACACAGAGAGTGAGCTGATGATGGATTCATCACAACAGAGACCCTCGAAGCTTTAACATGCATC
>JAZGTK010004865.1:0-23517 GCA_036877625.1 Ambastaia sidthimunki
AAAAAAACAATGAGCAGCTTGGACCTGTTTCTGGGTTCACAACCCAACCAACCGTGATAAAAGCCACAGACGCATATACACACTCAGAAGTTGTTACATGGTATCTAGTTACACATTCAGAGGCAGAAAGACTAGAATAAATATTTGAGGAAGGGGTGCTTCCGGCCCTGCGGCTCTCCCTGTTTGAGGAACAATATTAGCTGTGTGTGTTTAGCTGGAAGTGTATCTCAGCAAGAGGGAGGAGATATTATCCAGCAACACAGAATGTAATGAATACTGATCAATGACAGTCATGTTGACAAATGCTAAAGGATAGACATCAGAGTTTCATTTGTAGTCATGTGTTTTTATTTAATTATGTCAATGTGTTTATGCACATGTGTTGGAAGGCCCTCTCGCCGATGAGTGATACTGCTGCTAATTGTTTATTTGCCCCCTCCCCCCATCACAGCGACTATAAAACATCCTTTCCCCAAAGGCTTGCTTCTCACACACACACACACACACACACACACACACACATTCAGCCACCCAGCCCCCTCTCAAGGGGAGAGGCCTCAGCTGCATGTGTGTGAATGTTTGTTTACATGCTTGCTGTTGTGTTTGTGCACCAGAGAAAGAAAACTAAAATGAGATATTAAATATTCACACAAACATAGTACAAAGATTCATCACTGGAGACACCTTCAGTGGTGGCTGTGAAACAGTGTGTGTGTATGTGTGTGTGTGTGTATGTGTGCATGTTGTTTGAATGTGTGCTTTTGCTTAGAACTATGCCACAGCACTATAAACATGTTACGAGTGTAGCTGTGAGAGATGTGGGTCAGCTCTGGGGCAGGTCCAAGCTTACATAACCAGCCATTGTGCCACCCAGCCACACAAACACATATGCATCCATTAACACCAGTGAGAGCGTGTAAGATATGGTCAGATCAGTGGATCAGTCAGTATTGTGTTGCATTGTTTCACAATGACTGATTGCTCACAAACAGCCTCACACTCAACCGTCCACCACAAGAGACGCAATAACACAACAGCCATTTAAAACAACAAGATCAGTCAGGCATGCACAGTTACATCACATGGAAGAGATCCTTCTATTCCTATAAGACAAAAAAGAATTGGACAGCAATCAAAATAAAAAGGAGCAATTTTGGTCTCCTGCTTATGTCTCATATATGTCTCCTTAAGTTCTCAACAATATCCCAAATTGTTCTCAGATTTGCCAAGATCTCAAAGGCACTCAAAAGTTGTACATTTTAGCAGTTTCTCTTCTCATTTGTCAACATATTATTTAAGCTATGCTACCGTATTTACCTTATTGCTCTGACTCGTATGTACGGTATGTCAACAATTGTCTCATAGGAGTGACTCGTTTAAGTCCTATGAGCTACAGAAGAGCAACAACTGAGCAATACAATTTTCCTCTAGGCGCGTCAAACCGAGGGCCAGGAGCAACCTGATGAGGACAACGGCAGATTAAAGCAAGTGATGAAGTGGAACGAAGGCGTGGAGAGAAGTCAAGAATTTGAAAAAAGGGGAAAATATTGCTGTATAGGTCATAAAGCAGAGGTCTCCAAGGCATTTTCCAGCATATTAGTACACACTGTGCCTTGCGCTGGATATTAAATATAGAGAAATATTCCCATGCATGCACACATGGGTTGGTAAGCACACATGCAGTAGAAACACATCAATTAGCTGCTACTTTTTTAAATCAATCACTCTAATGTCATGTTTTACACAACCCACCATCATATGTTGCAAAACACAGAGAGAGAGAGAGAGAGAGAGAGAGAGAAAGTGAAAGTAATTTCTCCCTCTATGAAAGGTGCACAACCGCCCTCAGAATGTAGTAAACAAGACAATTTCCTTGGTTTCATCAGACCATTATCTTTGGAATGACACAACAACATTAATCACATGCAAAAGGAGATAAATAACAAATGAAGTGTCGGGAACTAAGGGAGTGTTGCTGTTTTCAGAAGGAATCAAATTGCATCTACTTTAAAATTTACTGACTCATGATGACCAGGCCTTTTTCTGCATTTTCCCTATTGATTTTATTGGAAAATTTGTGGATATCTACAAATGAATTTATGTGCTGTACTGAACCTGTAACTCATAAGTGTACTAGACCAGGGGTGAGCAATCATTGTGACAAAGTTAGAAAATTAACAGAATATTTATATCTCTCATATGCCAATATTTACCCTTTTCCCTCATCAATGATGGCAATGGCTACCAACCCCTAAACACTTATTGGTACCACAAAAGCATAATCTATCAGCCATAATAATTCATTCTGTTAGAAAAATGAAATTAAGTTTAAAAAATGGATGAGGCATGTGTAGAACTTTGAATTTCTTATTCTGCAAAAGCCCTTGGAGTGCAGATTCCAAGTTAAACTGCTCATGACTTCTGGTCTGTTTTAATTACAATTCCGTGGAGTTGTTTGGATGAAGAAAGCTTTTAGCATGTGTCAGGAAAATAAAGCCAGACGAGACAGATCAGCACTTTGGACAGGTTAGTGGTCTGGTAAAAGAAGACGGATCTTCACATAATCACTTTTGTGAATGAGTGGATGTGGTTCTGGGTCATCTGTTGTTGTTTGCACACGGGTTTGGGTGTATGAGAGAAGTCCGGGTCTGGACTTATCCCCCCGGAAACGGCAAACATTCCCACTTCTCCCAGCCAAGTTTGGGAATAAGCCACAGGCCAAGCGTAAACAAGCAGGAAAGAAGGAAGCAGACGCAGCAGTAGAGGGGGCCACATTCCTCAGACTTGTCTAAGCAAGAAAAATAAAAGAGACAGTTGGTTAGTGAGAATTTGTTAATTCTCATATTTTTCTCAGAGTTTCCTGTAAGCTCCTTCACTGTCAACATGTTTGTGACACTCTGATGAGCCACAACTCCCAAGAATGCATGAGAAAAACATGGGGTTGAAAACTGAAACTGAACTTAATATGAATGTGACACTCCTTTAGCATGATTGATTTCAGATGTCTAGCTGTGGATTTTACTACACTTGATATGTTTTAATGCCTTTTGTTATTCCCATCCATTCATACACCCAACGTTTGATGTTTGTTTTGGTGGTTGTTTTCCGAAGCTGTGTGGCCTACTTTTAACTTTTCCAGTTGTGCAAGGTAACATTCTCACCTGTGTTCCCATGGTTCTCTTACATAAACTGGAACAATACATTGTCAGGTACACACATACACGTAGCACAAGCACATTAAGTGATTTTGTTTGTTTGCTGAAGCAGGTGAGCTGTGGGCGGGTCCTGTCTAAGCCCCGCCCCTAGCTGCTTGTGCTGCTGAGAGTTCTGGGAAAACAACAAAGAGATAAAAGGAAAGAGAGAGGGAGAGGGGGTGGGAGTGTGGGGGGCATGAGCTCACCTCCTGAAACCTGGCCAAGTTCATAGTGAGTCATCCCAGGTGTGCTCAGGTGTTTGTTTGTGTCTGTTTTTATGTCTCATGAGCTCTTTGTATGTCTCATGCTGGTTTGTGTCTTTGTTTGTATGGATCAACTCAATATTACACTGTCTGACCTATCAGAATCCAGATCTTTTTGCCAGACAAGACTGATGCACTGAAGGAGCCTTTGATGGTTCATTTTTGAAGACTCATCTCTGTCTGTCTGGCGAGTCTCTGCAGGTCAGATCTGCTCTGCATAGGGGTGGAAAGGGAGAGAGAGAAAGAACGAATGGGAGAGAGGAGATTAATCCCTCCGCTGGGCCTGCCTTCACAACAGAACCACAAAAAAACAATATTCTAGCTCTTACGCAATGCCGAAAGTCCTTTGCTGCAGGGAAACAACATGAATCAGCTGAGAAATTCTTGGCATCTTTTAGACCAATCTCTCTTATGTTCGGTACAACACCAGTGCACGTACTCAGCTGCATGTTATGACCTTTATATGTTTCACCTAAGACAACAACAAGTGAAACTTGTTTTTTACACAGTTTGAAAAAGTGATGCAATGGTGCAAACTGCGAATTGCCTGTTTGATATATGGTGCATGGATATGAGTGGGTGCTGGAGTCAAAAAAATCCAAAGTTTTTATGATATTATAGAGCACTCCTCAAAAAGTGGCATAATTTGTCAAGTCGTATAATATAGCATAAAATGTGCAGAACGAGTAACAAGTTTAATTAGGAGTTTGTTTACCTCGCTAACCCCAAGTATGAGTATAGCGATACTTTTCCTAGCATGAAACACTAAATATGGTCTTCTGTATTGGGTTTCAGAGTAATAAGGTTCTGTAGTGCCCTTCCACTACCCACATTGTTTCAAGCTATATTGCTTTTCAGGTAAAACGTAATTACGTTTAATTGAAATTCTGACCATCATAACTGTTTTTTGAAAAAGTTAACTTCTCAGAAGTTGTAGTTCAAAGAAAAGTTGTAGTTTTACTGAATCTATTCTGTTCCTTTTGCCTGAACCCTTCTGGATAAATAAGCCAGATTGAACCAGTTTTAGTCCTAAACTGTTACGTGCTTCTTACTGGCTGTGAAAATGCAAATGCAAATGTTATGCTTGTTTCTGCAAAACAGCAGACACACGTTAATATTTATACTCTGTAACAATACCTTGAGTTTTGCCTTTTATAATAGTCATAATTTATAAAAAGTCATCTGGAGTGACTGAGAATTTTGACAAATGTAATGTAATTTAATTTACATAAAAGGGGGATCGCATTTACCTACAATGGTGTTATTTACATAAAACCTTAACCTAGAGCAGTCGCTACAGTCTGGACCTCTTTATTGTCTGGATTTAGTCAGAAAGCACTTTTTGCATGCCTGTCTTTGCTTGTGTAGCCCAAAAGACTTCTTTTTCAAACAATGGCTGAGTGGCTCACTCCATTATTTTATGTTTCATAAAGCCTATAGGGTAAAAATAAATAGGTTTAGCTAAATAGGTCCACAGTGAATTTTCTTACAAACATAGGCTTGACGCCAAACCCCAGCTTACAGTGAACGCTGTTATCTCTTAGTATGGGTGCTGAAATTAAACCACTATTGTAAAACGTCTCCATTGTTACACACAAATGCATTTCTATCTTGTTCCACAGTCTGAGAGAAATGGAAGCCCACCTGCTCTCCAAACCCACTGCTAAGAGCATTAAGGTCCAGTCTGGTAATGACAGCCTAGAGCATGTGTAATCATGTGCTCATCTCCATGGTGATGAAGGTTCTGTGATGAGCAGCACAGGCCACACACACACACACACACACACTCACAAAATTATTTAAAAAAACAGGCATACACAGCTGTATATTTAACACAATGCCCTCACATCAAATACAGCAGGTTGTCATACTTTTGGTAAAATTGTATCTACGTATGGCTGATGTTTATTGTCATTTTTGATTTATTGCTTTTAAGTCACTTTGTATAAAAGCGTCTGCTAAATGCCTAAATGTAAATGTCATTATTTAGTTTTTGAGATCACCCCTTCTTCAAACCTACAATCTTTCAGTTAGCAGCCAAAATCTATTGTGATAGAACAGCAGTATTTACAGCAAACCCTCTGTCATCAAACCTAAGCATCTATTCCCCTGTCTACAGAGTGATTTTATTCATCCATTACCTTTTATTATTTAATAAGATCAATTAGTGAGCTTAATTGGTCCAAACGAGCTATTTGTAGCAGTCTGGAGCTGTGATGGATGATGGGATTGTCAGCACGTTGAGAAGAGCTGGTTCACTCAGGGACTTTATCTCTCTTATTCGCTGCCCCTGGGTCCTTCCTGCTCACAGTCTCACATATCTACAATGAGGACATCCCCAAAAGGAAGTTTTCCTCAAAATTGTCAAATCTTGACAATCCACCCCCCAAAAAACACAATATATCGGAAAAACAGCCTAAGTAGGTCTGACACACCTACTTAAGGTGTGGTTAACAATAAATGCTTTAATTTACTGATTCTGCTCCTCACATACTGACACACATTTATGGGAAACCGCTAGCATTTACACTTAATTTAATGAGACACGAGATGGTCATACTGCTCTGCTTGGAAGCTGACTCAATCAAAATCTGTCTAATACATACATTTCAATGACCACTGACACAGAAAGCTGCCCACGTTTGATCCCAGGAACCTTTGCATCTGCTGAGGCGACAGCAGACAACCAGAAGGAGAAATCTCAGGCCTGTTTGTTTTGGGGTTTTTTTCTTTTTGCCCCCCTCCACCCCCACCCTTTTGGCACTGAGCAGGCTGTGCAATTTTCTTACCCCTAAACTTAATTACCATTTTAATTAGCAGGGGCTTGAGAATTAATAAGCCTTTATCATACGGCTTAGGGCGTGAAAAATCATAATCTCTTTAGTCAGTTATGTATTCTGGGTCATGATCAAGACCGTCTGTCATAGAGCACAGCAGCTATTGTAACCCACTGTGCGTCTTCATGAACACTTAGGCTGTTTGTTTAGTCTGCATTCAATTAACCAAACAACCTCCTTGAGGATCTAACATCACTTGGTACTTTAGGCCAATGATTCAGCGCATGAGTGTGTATGTGTGTGACATGTCTGGGATGTTACTCAAATGACAAGTGTTTCCTGAAATAAGATGAATCAAGACATCTGCTGTCTGGGTGAATCTCGTTGTTCTCAGGAAGTCATCAAAGATGAGACACGAGAAATGTCATTATTAACATTATTAAGTATTAAGTTATGAAACAGATGCAGGCAGGGACACAGAGCTTCTTAAATAATGTTAATTTTTTATTGCATGTGGCTATTCAGAATCAATACAGTTTCTAAAGCAACACTAATTATGCTAAGTTTAAATTATCACTTCTAAGTAGCATCACAATGCAAAGAATATGAAATATATACAATGGAAGACACAGGAAAAACTCAATCAGGCATTGAAATATTCAACCTTTCCATACTGAGAAACAGCATTCGTGTAAGAAAGCTGCTGAAATTACTGTTAGGATTCAATAGCAAAAACGATGGAAAAGAGAAAAAAACTTCCATTCAAAGTTGGCAGAAAAAATGTTTACAGCAAAAACTTTTTTAAGGTTTAAATATATTAACACAGTATTTATACATTTGGTTCCTTTCTGTAAACTAATCTTTTAAAAAATGTAAATATTGCATATGCCGTTTGTGAACTTGTACCTATGTAGCAAGATTTACTTTTGTAATATCAAGTATTACTCAATGAATTAATTTTATCATATTTTTCTTTTTAATATATAACATAGCATTATCGAATATCATTGAAGTGGCATTTATTGTACAGTGTACATACTTTTACAAATGTACTGAAGAATTATAAAAGAAAACTGCCAGGCCAAAGTTCAGCCTTTGGCAAGTACCTTCATTAGTGCTTTAGTTTCGGGGAAAATTCATTCAAACACATACAGTATATATATATAAAGACATAAGTTATAATCTTTAACTTAAAAACATCAGTTGCAATTTCTTTATATGTTATTTACAGATTTCTAGGCAAATGTTTTTTCATATACTTAAGTCGTGTGTGTTTGTACTTTGTTTCACTTGCTTGTGTTAACCTGTACGACTTTGTCTCAATATCGGTTTGTTTGTGGATGTTTAGCCGTGTTTTGTCCATACGTCTCCTTGCGGAGATCTCCGGAATACTCTACATTCAAAAGTGTCTTGTGTTACAATCTAGGGAGTTTGTAAGTGCAAGACAAAGCATTGGTTCTGGCGAGTCTATCCCTGTCTGGTGGTAGGGAGCAGCAGTATTGGTGTCAAGCCTTCTGAGATGCATCTAAAAACTATCGCTCTCGTTTGTTGCCTGATCCTGCGATTGGCCGATCTGTGGAGCGGACACTGAATTAAACACCAAGCCAACGGATGCAGGTGTAAGGCAAAGGAAAGGCTGTGTTCACAGAGTGGCGAAAGAGGGCAGGTCAACAGAGGCTTTTGGGTGGTTAAGGGTCAAAGACAGCGGGAGTGTGCTAGCGTGCCTAGGCCTGGTGAGGTGCTCCTCGCGCTAACCTGAGGCTCACGACATCATATGTATAGCATGCGTACCGTAAGGTTTTACGTGTTAATCACGTGTGGCTTCGGTTTAAACATACTTCCTCTACTCTGGAAGCTTGCTTGCATACAACATGTGCTGGGCAGCAGATGGCTGCCAATCCGGTCCTTTACCAGCTCAGATAAATATTATTATATTAAAATTCTTTAAATATCTGTGTAGAATTGAACAATAATAGTCATAATATGAGATCTTTGATTGCAGGGAAAGTGTGGCGGGCGGAACCCTTTCTTCCACTGCAGAACAAGACATTCAGTTACCATGGCAAACAGTTAATCTTTGAAACTCTTGTGAGTGAATGCAGGTCCATAACATGTCCTCCAGGAAACACTGTTTGACAGTACAGTCAGTAAGGCTTTGGATTGGTGTTTACGAAAACATTCACTTGTAAAAATAAATTAGTTTCTTAATATATATATTTTTTGTATGTCATAACCTGGCTCATTCTGAGGTAGGCTTTTCAAGTGACTGGTTATTTCGATTTCGAATTGTTGAGCAAATTTCTTAAATGCCACCTTTGTGCAGTGTTGCAACCACCCATGCGCACGCGCACTCACACACACGGCACCACACGTTTGTGCACACGGGTAAATAAATAAGTGACGTGCAACAGGTGTACGGGTGTGTGTCTGTGTGTGAGTGTGTGTGTGTGTGCAGGTCAGATGTTTCTCTCCAGGTTTGGTTCACAGGTTTTGAGGGTTGAGGGACACTGGCCACTCGAAGTCCAGAGCTTTTTACAAAACCAGTGAGACGGTCCATAACACAAAAAGTCTGGATTCAGAGGGAAGAGATTGTGGTGAATAACAGCTGGACAGGAAGTCCCGCCTCTCTGTCTGTGAGTCATCGTCACGCCTCACACCAGGGGTCAAGTGTCCATGTTGCCATGACGACAGTAATTCAAATGCATTTTGGGGGGTCAAAGATCAGCAGAGGGCTGAAGCAGCAGCAATGTGATCCATCTGTCCACACAAGCACCTCCTCTCCTCCTCTCATCCCTCGCTCTCATCGTGAAAAACAGGGAAGAGATGGAGGGGTTGGAGGCGCGGACTGAAGAGACTGGCTCTGTTTAGTCTGAAACAAACAAAAGAAAAGAGAAAGAAAGGGAAAACACATTAATTTCGATGTCCATAAATATCCAGACAGAGAAAAGCAAGACAGACCAATAAAACACAATGTTCTCTTAAGATCAGCGCTACAATTCAACAGCCATATATGGGCATTCACAAAAGTTTCTGCATTTTTAGGAAATATTATTGTATTCCTCCGTGCCTTGTCTGGAAAATCTTGCCTAGTTACAAGGACCGGTGTGTTTTTCCGTGACCATCCGTACGTGATTTATGCTGGAACGGGATCGGTCTGGAGGAGCATAAAAGGTTACACACTCTCCTTTATCTCTTGATTTCTGTCTGTCCTCCTCTCCTTTACCAAGTATGGAATGTGAGCTCAGTAGAAGCAACAGAAGTGACAGGTGCTGAGAGACCCAGGGAAACACTCACTGGCATTTAGCACTATGCAGCTGACGGAAACAGAGTTTGAGTATGTCATACAGCCTTCTCTCACACACGCAAATAAACATCGCAATACGGCCTCAGATGGTCATCCATATTCATTTCAATTGTGTAATGTAATATTAAATTGAAGGCAAAAAGTGTAATCCCTACCGAAACCAAACAACAATACACAAAAAAACTGCAACTTCATGCCACTGGGGTTGTGTAGGGTTAATCGTGACAAAACTGAAACAAACTGAGCAAAGTTTCAATAATGCCAAAGGGCCACGCTGTACACAACTTTTTGGAGAATCAAGCTATGAATGGCAAAGTTATCTCAGTTGTCTCAATGTTAAAGCCACATAGAAAGTATTTTAACGTTAAGACAACATTAAAATAATCTTTAAGATTTAAAGGTTAGAATGTTATTTAGGCATGTTGTCTCTTTAAGCTCTATTTATAAGGCTAGATCGCTATCCTGACCCCTCACCTCTTATACTTGTTTGTGAGGTTTCATCTGCATGAAGGCCTCTCACACTGGGCGGAAGTCTCAACTACACAATTCCCTCACGGGCAGCACAAGCCCCGCCCCCCACCGATCTCCTCCTCCTGCTTTTTATCTGCCTAGAACAAGAGGTGTTTTCATAGAGCGAGACTCACTCTCACACACTTAACAAACCCTTGATTCACAGCCATGGGCTATACGGCACGCCATAATCGCTCCCATTATCTAGACTGCCCGCACACATTCCAAACACTTCCGCATGTGAGCCCGATATCACAACATCCACTCGGACACAGTGAGAGAGAGACGGCAATAATTCCCATGAATGTCAGTTGGGTTGCATTCTCACACAGAGAGCTGGGTAAAGTCAGGAAGGAGGGGCCAGCGAGAGGTCAAGCGTTTTCACGGTCGTAAAGTGCCTCATCTTTTCCTGCTCTTTGATACCTCTCTTTGTGTGGTATTATGAGGTATTACTCTTCCAGTTAAGTGCTGACAGATCTGTTTGCTCATGGCCAACTAGTTAAGACAGTGTGAGGGACGGGGGAGAGAAGGAGGGGGGGGTGGGTAGGTGCTTTCCTGTTGTCTATTCAACTTTCCAGACTGTAGGAAGACCAGCAGAAAACATGTTTACGCTGCTTTCTCACTCTGATGGCAAGAATCCCCACAGCCAACTCATAAAAAACACCAATGGCAACTATAAAAACAGCAGATACAATAGCAACAACAACAAAAATGCCAGCAAATGGCTGTGGTCAAGAACAAAATGTTACCGTGCTTGAATTTGGTTTATAAATTGATGAAAAATTGTAAACAATTTTGATTCCCAAAGCAATAAGGCACTTGAGGCCAGGCAATTTTAGTCTGCCTTGTGTCGTGGTAACGTCCTTCAGTCATGCCTGTATTTACAATATAGCACTGACTCTTAACTTACTGCTTACATAAAAGTTCACACTGTTTATTGGTTTACTGGAGGTTTATTGCATTTCCGTGCATGTCTCTTAAAGTGACCGTTATTTGGATAATCAAATTATATGACCTGATCAAGCTCACGTTCATGACACCGGTGAGTAGTTAGCAACACTACATCTTAATAAACAAAAACACAACATTTATTAAACTGATATCAGTGAAACATAAGACACAACCACGCAACATAAAGCTTGATGTGAACTTGAGTTGGACTGCTAGTACCCAGGCTCTCAGTGTAGCACGTGGAGTGGTCTGCTTTGCTCAGGCATATTAATAGACTCAAAACAGACAGATAGAGATCTCGCTTTCTTTTTCTCGCTGGTTCTTACATTCACACTGATGCCATGAAGCCGGAGTCATGTGAATGTGTGTGTGGAGGTCAGTCAGGCAGCTTAAATTTCACAGAGCTAATTAAGCAAGAGGAAGCCTGGCGATTCCATGGATGTCCCATTCCGATCCGGATGGGCAGAAAAAAAACAGCTTCAATGAACAAGGGATGAGGTCATGGGACAATCACTCGGCTGAGCCAGAGAGAGAAAGAGAGAGAGATGAATGAGCTGAGAATGAGAACTATCTCTCAGTTAGATTTGAAATTTTCCTCCATACAGCTCATCTGTTTTGTTCGAAGGAGCTTTCTGCACTGCTGTTAAAATAAGTTTTTATAATAAATTACATTTGAATAAAACGTACAAAACCTACAGCTCAGTGGATTCATGACAGCTCAATGAGTAGTCTAGGTAAATAATAATAATAATAAAAAATAAAAGTCAAATATTCATTATGCTAAATTTCTAATATCAATTGAATCACAAGCAAGGCGTCTTGTTTCATACTTCCTCCCTCTTTCCTCTGTCTCCTGTAAAACACTTTATTGTCATCACGTGTTGTCAAGTGCAACATGTCACTTCCACAACACATTCACACTCCTAAAACTGAGGCTTCTACAGCTGAGCATCTGTGTGGGAAATCAGTGCTGACAGGTATTTAAAGCAACTGTAATCTGGACCCTTCTGGAACCCACTGTACCACCATAAGTTACCAGCCCGTGAACTTGCTGCCCTCTCTGAAAAAATACCCCCTCTCCACACACTTGTCCTGAGAGTCATTTTTTATTTATTTCACACAGGTTAAATTTAGCAGGGCCGGGAACAATCTTGTGTTCTCACACACATGAATCCTGCAACTGTTGTCACACACATATGCTCACACACAAGCTACTGTATATTAACAGTAGATAGAAGAACAGCTGAGAAACTGACTGTACTGAAAACATGCCAGTTTACTAAGTGTTACTAATTTGTTTCATTTGTTATAGTGGTATAATTTTAACAATGTTTGCAAACAAATTTCTTTTCTTTCAGATGTGAAACCTGAGATAAAATATTTCATTTTCGGTCATTTGTTTCTGTAACCTTCACTCAGAATGGTCTTTTAATATCACCTTAAAGCAGAAGTGTGTAATTTCTGCTCCAGTACGGTGACCAGATGGAAGTGCAAAAATAAGCTTTCAAACTGATTTTCTAAACGCTCTCACACCTGCCAGTCTAACTCAAACTCACTCCACTGACTGATCCTTCATGGGATGTTTACATTTACAGTAATTTGGAGCAACAAAAGAAAATACGATTTGAGGGGAGTTCAACTTTGTGCAAGTGTAAAGTGATAAATGAGACGGATACCAATGGAATACAGCAGTCAGATAGGAATACTGTTGCCATTAATGTGAACGGAACAATTGTATTTATTTCTACTACTGTAACAAACATAACTGGCAGATACAATATGTTTGGCTCTGTACACACTACAGATAACCATGGTTGCTCCTTCTGAGTGTGTAATTCTGTTCAGTACACAAGGAGTTGGTTTGACCTAATTCACCCATTTAAGCACCACACTCAACATATCAGACCATTGCACAACAATAATATAAACTAAAAATATTAACAAAGGTGAATCCTTAAAATAAAAAGACCAGTTCAAAATCAAATTTCTACAGTAGGTGACACATTAATGAAAGATTTGTGTTTGTATGGCTTATTATCAAATCGTGAAAGCAAATCAGACAATCTGGAAAGCTAACATCATTACAATGACATCACAACTATGGCAGATCTCTGGGCAGAAGTTTTCATTGTAAACACAGTGAGATGATCTTTATGTGCAAATGTCACGGTATGATAACACAACACTCATAACACTACAGGCAACTAAGTCAACAAAGCTCAGCGGTCACACGGAAATAAACGCCAGGCCATGAATTTGAATCTAGTGTGTGCGTGAGCTCAGCAGATCTCAGTTCTCTTTAAACAAACCCAAAAAGCAGCTGCAAAGCCAATAAATGCCAACACTAAAGCCCAAGGAGCCATTTAAATTCATTCGATGACAGTAGAGAGTCACTACACATTCTGTTTGCCCCGCCACACACACACACACATTTAGATCACTTGGCTCAGCAGGGGAGAAAGAAGCATTCATTCAGAATCATGTCACATGGCATGCAATTATACCCACACATGGCACGTGCTCTTATGCAGATTTGAGATTATATTTCTGTAGTCCAGCCACGTCCCATTTTTTTCTTTTCCACATGTTGAACAGACATGCATGTGAAAGATGTTAAATGGAGAGTGAGAGTGTGTTTGTGTATTTGCGTAAGAGGTCTCAGGTGTTGTCCAGGTTTGACCTGAGAAACAAGAACAGAGCAACTGTTTTATTTCTTTCTCACAGTTAACTCTAAAAAAACTTTTTGTTAATGTAAATTGCCTTAATTGCTTTAAACAAAATAATATCACAATGCAAAATCCTAAAGACAGGCTTCTTTTTACGAAAGCAAAATTTATTTTTTTTATTTTTTTTTCTGTTGATTTGGGGAATAATATGCAGACATGTTTTTGACAGGTTTCATAAGATTCACATGTCTGTAAGTGTGTGTGTGTGTGTGTGTGTGTGTGTGTGTGTGTGTGCATATGCGCCACTTCCTTGGACACCCAACAAAGCTGCTCAACAATGTCTAATCTGTGGCAATGTGTAATCCGCCTTATCTGTGCTGCTAAAAGTGGAGAACAGCGAGAGCTTTCAGCAGAACATCTTGAACTAGTTTAAAACTATCAAATCTGCAACAATAGCAGATACTTACAGTCAACAACAACAACAACAAGCCTAAGAGGTAAAGGAGGACAGGAGGAAAGGGGCGGGGAGAGTAAGAGGTTGGGAAGGCGGAGTCAGTGTGATGATTGGTGATAGTCAGGGAGAGATAAAAGTAATTTCTCAAATATGAAAATAATTATAGGTGGAAAATATTAGCCGATGGATTTATGATGGAAAAAAGAGAGACAGGAGTGGTATGATACACTAGGATTCAGGGAACAGGGATAGGTGTGTGTGTGTTGTGGTGGGGGATGGTCGTCTGAATATTTTTTTCTAAAGAAATAAAAGCCCCTTTACAAAAGACAACTTGATAGACACATTCTGTCTTTCATTGGTGTATTTTTCAATTAAATCAAGTCTGTCAATACAGGAAGGGGCGGGACTATGTGTGTCTGTGACAAAAGATACATTTTTATTTCAAGCTTGTACCAACTGCTTTTACTTGTAATCTGACAGTATGTCTCTGTATCTGTCTCAGTGCCTGTCTGTCTGTCTCTGTCTATGCTGTTGTGTGGGGTAGCAGATGGTCAGTAATCATTAGTGTATTGTCAGGGCCTCTGATGGGCCCGATAACCACTGTGCACTGCTTGGAATGGCAGGTGCACGACCCTGGCCCCCACCATCTGCTGGCCCGGCCCCTCACACACATACACACTCACACAATTCTCAAGGGGGGAGACTTCCATGTAAGCCCTATGCAGACACGCACAGCTCGCTGGAATGAGTTCCCTGGATGTCCTAATTGTAATTTTTTTATAAGAGTGTTTACGGTCACTTCTAGTAGTATTACGAAAAGAAAGATGGATTGAAGGAAAATCGTTTGGAGATTCAACTTCAGACACAACTTCAAAGGCCACAGCAATCCTCAACCTTACCGCTGATCCCTGCAGCCCTCGATATCCAAGGCCAGGTCATAGGTGGCCAATCGCCAGTGTTTGTGTGTCTGTGTGTGTGTTCGATGACCCAGTAAGGACACAGATACGAAAACACAGGAATAAATATGACAGTGTGACAAATACCAGTAAATCCATAAACATGATGAAACTCCATCATAAACCTGCTGAATAAGTCAAACATCCTGCAAACACTGCTGATCTGTGTAGATGCAGCATTGGTTTAAAGCATATGACTGATGTCTTGACCATTTGTATGGATAAAGTAAATTCTATATACATTGTCAAATTATAAACTAGTCAAATTTGCGTGTAAAAGTGACATCGGTACAGTAAACAGAGCACAACCTATCCGTACTCTTATCTCTGCTTAATGGGCTCTGCTGATCGGCCCCGTACCGGTGCAAGTTTCTATCAGGCCGTTCTACACAAATAAGCGCTCTGTGTTCTGTCCCTGTGGCTCTTTTTTTGTTTTTGTGGAATGTTGGTGTTGACCAATCATGAGGCTGGATGGCTGAGTGCTAGCAAGTGTGTGTCGATGTTTGTGCAAGTTCTCTTTGGGGTCTCCTCCCACTGTTCTAGAGGTTCCGTTGCCCGCGGCTATGTCTTTTTGCTCTGTCCATTTTGCGGAGGTAAACAGAGTACAGCAGAAACACCTGCTCTGCTAGTGACTTGCTCCACACAGCAACACTCTCACACACACCCTAGAGATCAGAACTGAGCTTTTGATGCTGTTCAATGTCCCTCTAGTGCAAACACATTTTCTTCAATTCAATTCTTTACCTTTACATTATGTCATTATATTTAGAGTCTTACTAAAATGTAGGGTAGTGCTTATTTACATGCATACGTATCACACAGACACAAACTAATGCTCCACAACACTTCAGTTCTGAGCACAGCTTCCATGTGCCTGTAGAATATCACTATCTGTGAATATCAGCCCACGTTTAGCCCACGTATATCAGCCACACAAACACCTTGTTTTTCACGTGGTGCTGAAAAACAAAGTGTGTGCAGTTCCTTAAGATAAACCTGGCAGGTTGGAAAAACAACCTCCCTGTACAACCTTTGCACGTTCTGCATTCCAGCCCTGAAAACATCTAACTGACAAGTGATAAACAACTGACTCACTTGTTTTGCGGGGCTACTGTTAAACTTTAGTACAATGCCACGTTTCGACTGTCTCACGTTTTTTTTTTTTTATTGTGTCACGATGTGCAACACAAATATAGGTTTGTTTCCTCTTTGGCTGAATTCATTATTGACACACTATCTCTCTCACACACATTAACATGCTTTCAACGCAGACACACCTCACAGTCATTCTTACGCTACTGTCAACATACTAACGCGATCATTTTGGCATAAAATCAGCACCAGTGTGGATAAATAAACCCTGAGGCAGAGCCGGACTGTTTTCATCGCAAACAATCCTGCAGGCTTTGAGATCAGCCTCTAAAAATAAATACTGCGCCACAGCTTTCAAAGAGGCTTTTACATCATTCTGACACACCGAGTTGCTCAATTAACTCTCGAGCATAAGTGGGAAATTTGTCATATGGGACAATAATCTGGCGAACAGTTGTTATTTTGGCATAAAATAAATAAATAAAACTGCGCGTTTTGCCATGCAATGACGTGGTGGATTTACACAGCTGAATCATCATTCTGAATCATTTCGGGTTATTCAAAGCATAAGCTTGAAACATACTGTAAACGAAACATACTGTAAATATGCAGTAATAAAGGTAATAATTTCGCAGGAACTTTCACTTTTACCTCTCACGTGCAGCAAGCGAAGCACATAATCGTACAATATTCTGATAATCTGATGCAAACACTGCGTATCAAACATACTCTTTAACTACAAAAACGCGTGACTTTAAGCCGAAACAACATTTTAACGTTCAACAAACAGTTGCAAATCATAGTTCGTTATCTAGACGCTGAATGATATTTAACTGCTTCTTATCTAAAACACATTAACAGCAGTTGAAAATAAGTCTAATAACATTACATACGCAATCATTGCAGTTACGTTATCTATTATATCTTCATTAAATACGTTCAGCATTCCTATAGGAAATATATATATATATATATATATATATATATATATATATATTCCAATGTGCAGTACCAATATCTGCCACACGAGCTAAGCTTGCACAATGCAGAAAAGTGCCATCAATGGGTGTTACATAAATTCACTGCACACTGCTTACCTTTTACTATTGTTGCCGTATCCTTGAACCCAAGACTGGCATACGGACTGGCATGTATTCCACTGATGCCCTCTTTACAGCAGCTGGCAGCTTTGAACCTCACAAGAGAATCGCAGCTGGCGAGTCCCCCATCCATCAAGTTTAAGGCAATGTAGTTTAGTCCATTCTGAAAGCCAGCTGATGTCTCTCTACACATAGGGCTGTTCATACTGTACTCTTCATCTGATCCTTCACTGTTCCTCACAGAGACAGACACGTTCTCCACAGAGGCCGAACCGTGCCGCCTGGTATCGTGAACGAAGGAGGGGAAAACGGGTGTAACGGTGGTGGTGGAGGAGAATGTTTCCGAACTGTGTCGTCTGCGTCCCTGGGGGTCCGCACGAATCACCTTAGCACCCCGATCGGGATCCACTAAAGCCAGGGTGGTACGGCGCAGCAGAAATGCCTCAACTGTGGGCACTCCCACACTCTCATCCACAGTCAGTCTCTGCACACAGGAGGATGGGCTGGTGGTTTGCCCAGATTCTGAAGGCTGAGAGACAGGCTGTGGAGGCAAAGCAGGCACGCCAAACGTCATCTCTGTGTAATCATCTTTAGCTTTGCCAGCTGGGCCCACTGGTGCCACCTGTGCTGTAAGGTGGTACCTCTCTTCTTCTTCCTCTTCCTCAGGGTGGGCGGGGCAGGATGTCAGTTCTGGCAGGGCCTCCAAACGGTCAGAGGAGGTCGCATCTCCAGATTTTAGTGACTGTGAGCTTACATCAATGTTCATGTAATCAGAAAGGGGGGACCGCTGCTGACCGTTGGAGGATCCGAGGGATGAGGCTGGGCTTTCTGAGGAAACAGTGGAGGGCGGAGAGCAGCTTTCAGCAATATGTCCAAAGTCTATGTTTATGTATTCACCAGGACTTTTTGGCTCAGAGGGGAGGGGATGCTCGTTCATACTGGGTAATGTCCGCAGTGTGTCCAGAGAGAGGCGGGTGGGCCGGTTAATTCTATGCCTGTGAATAATGCTGTCTGTCCGGTTTTGTCTAAGAGGAGATGCTGTGGTTACTGTCTCTTCTATTATCCTGTTATTTTGAGGATTCATGACAACATACTGATCGTTTTCTGTATCCTTTATCGTCTGCTGGGGCTTATGACAGCGAGGCAGAGAGTTAAATGCGTGAAGTTGTCTGAGACAGGGAGTCTGCTCCACACCCACAGGGCTAAGGTAGTAGTCTGGTGGTGTAACAGAGCCACAATCTACAGGAGACATGTTGAGGTACTCGCCGTTATTCAGTTTCCCATCAGAGCTATCAATAGAGAACTTTGAGCCACACAACATCTTCATGTAGCCACTGTCATCTAGAGAACAGCTGCTCGGGGAATTGGTTCTGTAACCATTAGCTATAGAAAGGGGGTGTGTCCTAGGGTTGATTATCTGCTTTGGAGCAGAAACACACATAGGGCTCATAGGCATGTAGTTGTCAGCCTTTCCCCCTTGTGGAGCCACACCTGGTGTCATTGGCATGTAACCATCATCGCCCAGATGACTGCTGGTACTTTTCAATAACGATCCGATTTGAATGTCACCATAATCCTCAGGGTACGTGACCTTTGGGGATGCGGTGTGTGAACTGCGCCCCGAATGGCCTGCAGTTGTGTAAGTGGCTCTCATGAGTGTGTATTCATCCAATGAAGCTGAGGACACTTGTGATGGCACCCTCTTCTGGTAAGGCATGGTGAGAGAGTGTGTTCTCTTCCTGTAGGCTTTCTCCAAATCTCCTACGTTCTCCTCTGTTGCTGCTCGAATGTTTCGCCTCCCACAGCAGTTTGGTCTGTCCATAATCATGTATCCATACAGGTTGCTGCCCTCCTGTGAAGGGGGGGTACCAGTGAGGGACTCAGGTGTGTTGCTTCGGTTTGCTGCTAAAAGGTGCCTCATGTCTCCCGGGCTGGAGCCACATTCATCATACGAGATGAAGCCAGCATCAGTGGGCGAGCCCGAAATGGATGCAGTGCAGCTGGATGGACGAGGGGTGTTTTCAATATTAGAGCCATTGCCACTGCTGCAAGACAGGCTGGCAGGGCTGACAGCTGAGGGAGGGGAGTGAGACACAGGCATACACATGGACTTACTATGCTGCAGGGATGAGATCTCAAATGTTCTGCATGGGCGAGCTGTCACTGTGTTGGAGCGGCTCAAATGCGTTCTGTTTACGCCCGTACTGATGGGGCTGCCTGTCACTGACACGGGCCGCGTCGTGGTTCCATCACCCTCGCTTGCCGTGCGTATTCTACAGGAAGTCAGTTTCGTCACAGGAGACGTCGCTGCCATGCTGTCGGTGCGCGATCGCCGTGGCAGCCCGGTCTGACTCGGTGGAAGATTGTTAAAGTGCCGCCTGGTGGGCACGGAGATGGGGTTGGTACCTGAGGACTGGCTCTTGCTGCGTGGGCGGAACTCTGACATCTCCTTCATCGCTTTCATTGCCTCTAAAATGGTTTCGTGAATGTTTTGCGCCACCACGGAGTCATCCGCCTGCATCCACAACTCGCCGGGTCCTATCGACGCGGACCGGCCCACCTCGATGAAGAAAAAGCTGTCAGAGTGTCCGCATCGCCGTATATTCATCAGCTGTAAAACAACCGACGCCACCTCCGTGTTAAGTTTCACGAAGCTGATGGTCCGGCTGGATAAACACAGCCTATAAACGCCCGTTAAATTTCTACTCTGTCCGAGTCCTTTAGATTTCAAATTGACTTGCCAAACCTCCTTGTAAGTGGCGGAGACCGGCGTTATCACGCCGTAATTCGCCTCATCAAACCCGACGAGAGATGATGCCGAATTAGACGCGGAGCCGTCGCTCACTTTCCCCTCGTTCATTAAATCCGTTAAGACCGCGTACCAGTCCTCCTGCTCCTGCTCATTTTCGGCAGCCACGGCAAAATACTCGTCCTTGGTGTAAAGGGCGATCAGGTGTTTGTGTTTGGCATCGGCTCTCTTGTTGATGTTCAGGCAGGAGTCCAAAGGTATAACCCTTTTAGCAGCCGACTTGTTTTTCCATTTCTTCTCGCTCTCGTAGTACTCCAGCCGGGCAGGAGAGCCCTCGCTCGGCTCCCTCAGCACGAAAAAGCGCTTGTGTCCGTGCTTCTGTTTCCTCAGATATCCGCATTTCTTAACGTGGTTGTTATTCTTCACGATCATATTTGAAATCAGCTGTCCTTCCGTCGGCGGCGGACTCGCCATTCTCATATGTTGTGAAGAAAAACTCTCACTTTTCCTCAACTTGTGCAGTCAGTAAGTAAGTCTCCTTTAAAGCGCAGGAAAATCCTGTCAGACTGTCTTCTGTAGCCGGCGCGGGCTGCGAGATTGCTGCGAGGAGCAGTTTAACAGTAAATAACACATATCGTTAAGTGACTGGAGTGAAGAGGAAAAACAACATGTGACGTCCTACACATCCAGCTTTGGTTACAAAAAATAGAAAGAAAAATACGCACACACAGAGAAACTGGGCGGCGCAACCTTTGGAGGGGAAGGCGTACCTGCGAATCCGCCCCTTTGAGCAGCTCATTGGGCTCATTGGTGGAAGCCGCTTTTTGACAGTAGAAAGCACCAATCAGAGTCCACTCTTATAAACGTGCAGCTCCGCCCTCAATGCAACGACTCAAGGTGTCGGGGAATTGTCAGAAGATCATAACGTACTGAACTTGCTGGTCGGATATATAACCATTACATTTGGCGTTTTTCCTTATTTAATCTAATGACAATAAACAAGGGTAAAAAGTATATGGTAGGTGGCACTGGTTTAAATAGTCGTGGGTCTGTTTAGGCAACGCTGGGCTGGTTTAAAACAACCAGTAAGTAATGGCTAGGCGCAAATTTATTCTACATTTTTTAAAATCCTTTCATTCTCTTTCATTTATTTCATGATAGTTTAAAAGCAGACCTTCTGTTTAAGCCGTCAGACAGCTATGTTTATAGCTGAGTTCATAGATCCATTATAAAGTGTCGCACTACGTTGAATACTGTAAAACAGTGTAAATCTAATTTTAATTCTACCATTATTCTCTAAATTATATGCGAAAACTTCCTATACTTATGTTGTTTTCGAAGAAAGATTATTCGTTGAATATCCCTGTTCATTCTAATAGGTAGCCTTGTTTGTGAACAACATAACAGCGGACTTTATTTCTGAATCACGTCAATATTAGAATTATATAAACATTATATCCATTGGATATATCCATGTATATGCAACCAGTCAGATTATTTCATTATAAACGCCATCTCAGTTAACTGCTCTGACGCATCGCAAATAAGCGCGTCCCCTATATGTTTATCTATTTCTATATGCGTTTAATGCACAGGGACTTGGCGCATTCTTGACCTGCGTATATTGACGCCTTTGGTTGAAGGCAAATTATTTTACTATGGGGCTATAAACAACTGAAAGTTTTCGGAGCATCTTTGTTATGTAATGCAACCGGTGCTCTATATTTACCAAGTCTGAATTAGTCCTGTGTTACGCGACTGCCTCTAGCGACCCTCACTATATATGTCTGTTTTGCTTGTGTTTACTTTCCACTAGAAGATTCTTTACGGCCATTGCTTTTCCCGTTCAGTGCGCCTTCACAGCATAACGTACACGATCCCACATACAATGCAAGCGAATGACACGACGTGATAGAAATAAAACATAACAAAACGCTTGCATTATAATAAACGAAGCTACCTTCTGCAATCCAGACAGTGTCGTGTCGCTCGCTACTAGTGTGATAGTCGGAGCGAACCGGAGCAGATCTCATTTCATGTCGTATTTATATCATACATAAAGCATCTAAAATCAGAGCTGATAGTGTCTGCGACACTATGTCAGTCAATACGTGCTGAAATAGTAAAGCAGCAGTACATCGCTTTGGTTTGGTGGGTATCAGTGATGACGCTGCGATGCAGCTCTGCTGAGGATTGTGTACGTCAGTGACTGGCTATGTACGTAGATGGAGATGCTTACTCCTCTCAGATGAACTGAAATGTACTGTCTGATGTGCGTTACCCAATAAGAACGAGCACCCCTCCCGGGAAAAGATGTCTTTTCTGACAAAAAAAGAAAAAAAAACAATTCTTATATTCCATTGTGAGTTTTGCCAGCGCAGCATGTAAATGATACATGCATTATACTTTAAAACTATTTAAAAATGAAAATACATGTATACATTCAATGTGAATGTAATATGTAAACTTTATATGATCATTAAAGAAAACCTTAAGTCACAGCTGTGTTTGTCATATCTATTTGTCCTATGATTGTCATCTTAGGTCTAATTGTATTGTCTAAAACTGTCTCACAGGAACTGAAGCAGTTTTTGCAGGCTCAGCTGTCTGGACAGGCCTTTTATTCAGTGGCAAGGTCAATTAGACCAGCAATCTACTGATTTTACTGGTTTGACTGTGGAAATGAAATCATAATCTGAGATCTCATCCTCCTTACAGCTCATAAAACGTAATTCAACAACTCAGCTGGTCTAGGAGTCAAGCCCAGTACTTAATATAATAAGTAATGTGACTGATTTTCACACTGTCACCCTTAATAGCCAGCATGTCTGAATGT
Source organism: Ambastaia sidthimunki (assembly GCA_036877625.1). Lineage (NCBI taxonomy): Eukaryota > Metazoa > Chordata > Actinopteri > Cypriniformes > Botiidae > Ambastaia > Ambastaia sidthimunki. Next base: position 22,853 of record JAZGTK010004865.1, read on the forward strand.
GAGGTTCACTAAAAAGAACTGACTATACTAATTAATGAATTAAAACCCCTCTCCCCCATTTGTAAAGTAAATGATGGTGTTTTCATAGCAATTTAGATATAACAAGCTCCAAACCAGTTATTTGATGGATGGAATTCATCACTATTAATCCATAACTGTATATTAAGATTTTTAATTATTATTATTTAGCCAAAATATACACACAGTAACATGTTTAGGCTGGTACAATAGTGAAAGGCTGTCCTAATAAATGTTTTACTTCTTTGATAAATAAAAATGTTTCTTTTACAGTATTTACAGTAATTTAAGAAGAACCCCCTGATGGACTCACTGTTGACAAAATTTGAAGCCTGAATTGGCATGCTGTCCATTGTGAACAATAGCAGAACTTGACACACTCGCGTCTGCGTTTAAATGGGAATTGTGCCCATGTTCTGTAATGCCTTTCAGCATTAACAAGGAATTAAACAAATGTAGAGAAGGAAGACATTTTTAAAATGTACTACATATTAATAGATTTTGTTTCTTCTTTGATTTCTTCATTGTGTTTTTTGTAGCAAAGACATGGTAGTTTTTTTTAGAACTAGATTTAACACTGTACATTTAATACAAACAATCATATAGAGAAAATTGTGTGACATCACATAACTGTTCATTCAACCACA